>RCUC01163749.1:0-53468 GCA_003697995.1 Taxidea taxus jeffersonii | reverse complement strand
ATATATATATATTAGACTGGTGACTAGAACAGGGTCACCCACTTAATTTGGGGAGTATTTTGGTCTCTTAGAAGAAACTACCTCCCAAAATTTTAAAGAATGAAAAACATATATAAGGGTAAACACAATGAAGGGATGAAATATGACTATAAAGTTGAAAAAAAAATTTTTTTTTAATTTCTAACAATGGAGTTGATAAGGTAAGTTGGTAGGGAGAATACCAAAAAAAGAACGTGGAGAGAAGTTGCTTGGGCTGGAGACTAGATCAAGCCTGGTGCTAGATTTAGGGTGTATTTTGATCTATTAGAAGAAGTACCCCAAATTTTTTAAAAGAAAAAAAACCCTATGTGAGAGAGCTCACATTTTGTATGTCTGGGATCAACAGTAATAACTCCTTGGCCTTGCATTCATTTTAATACAAATCATGAAGATCATTGTAATGTACTCTTTGAAAATTTTCACAGAAATATTGATTCATAGAGTATTAGAAATATAAAGGATAGGGAGACAAACCAAAAGAGACTCTTAATGTCATAAAACAAACTGAGGGGGGTGGGGGGAAGAGGGGTTGGGAGAGGGTGGTGGGGTTACATTATATGTTTAAATAAAGCTTAAATAAAGTTAAAAAAAAAAAAAGAAATATAAAGGATTTCCAGTTCAAGATGGCTGATTGACCACATACTAATCTCTTCTGCCTTTCAAATGTTATTAAATGATGTTTTTTTAAAAAAAGATATATATATATTTTTTTTAATGAAACCAACAAGGGTGCCTGGGTGGCTTAAGCGTCTGCTTCCAGCTCAGGTCATGATCTCAGGGTCCTGGGATGAGCCCCTGCTCAGTGAGGAATCTGCTTCTTCCACTACCCTTCCCCCCAGCTCATGCCCTCTCTCTGTCACTCTCTGTATCTCAAATAAATAAATAAAATATTTAAAGTGAAGCCAATGAGAAGGAAGCTATCTATGCATGAGAGATTTTAGAAACTCTCTGGGAAACAAAAATAGGTGGAGGTGACTGAGGAAGTAGCATGAGGAACTCTAGGTTCCCAGTGAGTATGAGAGAGGGTTATAGAAACAGGTAATGGAGTAGATTGTCCTTAAAGAACCCCGGAGAGGGCACCTAGGTGGCTCAGTTGGTTAAGCAACTGCCTTCAGCTCAGGTCACGATCCCGGAGTCCCAGAATCAAGTTCCACATCGGGCTCCCAGCCCCACGGGGAGTCTGCTTCTCCCTCTGACCTACTCCCCTCTCATGTTCTCTTTCAAATAAATAAATAAAATCTTTTAAAAAAGAAAAAAAAAAGAACCCTGGAGAGCCAGGATCCTAGAAGTGCAGGTGTGTCAAGAGACAGAATGAAACAGCTAAAACTAAGAAGGCTAATTTCCCATCAGGTCCTCCAGTCTTCCAACCCTCTTTCAAACAGACTTATCAGGGAAGTATCTCTTTAACAGTCAAAAAATCAGAATTTAAAAAAAAAGTGCAGCCTGAGAGCAAAGACCCTACATATTATGTCTGACTCCCTCCTAAATCATCCTAAAGCAGAGCTCCCCACTGGACAAGCCTTGCTTCTGCACATAAGACAGGACTGGCATAGAGAGGATGGTTATGCAAATGCTGGTGCATTCATTTGCATTACCATTAAATGTGGTGGGACGGCCAAGGGTGGCCAAATGTTTGAGGACATCCATAAGACCTGTAAAGGGAAGGAGAAAAACCAAAATGAAATAAACAGAAAAGTAACATAAAGGCAATGGAAGGCTCAGGGATAGGAATGAAAGATCTTAAGCAAAACAAAACAGACCCTCTCAAATTTATATCTTTCAGAGACATATGGAAAGATGTTGTTTCCACAATATAAGAATGTGATGCTTTGAAAAAGCATATTTTTGTTCCCCAAAATAAAAAATAATCTAGAAATTAGAACCGGAAGACAGAGATGGAAATAGTGAAAAGATGAGAGATATAGAGGGACAGTCTAGAATGTCTAATTTACCTTTAAGGGAAAAAGATGGAGAAAAAGAAAATATCAAAGAATTTTTTTCCAATACAGAAAAGGATATTTGAGTTGCCCAGAATAATAAACGTAAAATACATATCCAAACACATCCTTGGAAAAATTTAAAACAGAGAGAATAAAGCACTTACAAGTTTCTAGGGAGAAAAAGCCAATCACCTTTGAAAGAACAAGAAGCTTGGTATGAGTCATACTGGATGATATAGGGAAGACACATCTTCCTGTCTGAGGGAAGATGATTTTCAACATAGAATTCTATAGTTATCCAGATTATCAGCTAAATGTGCCATTTTCAGACATTCAAAGTTTTAAAAAATTTTCCTTTCACATACCAGTACTTGGGAAGTACTTGAGATTGCTCCAGTGAAATGAGGTAGTTAAAGATCCTAGAAACAGAAGCTAAAACCAGGAGAACAATGAAGAAAAGTCCCAGGATATCAAGAGTCAGTCCTTCAGAGTAAGAAGACTTAAGAGTTCCAATAGGGAGTTTCCTAGTGGGGAAGAAGTGTTTGACATCTTTGGAAATTTGGAACAACCTATAGAGGTGTTAACCTAAAGGCAGACAGGAAAAAAGAAATGCAATTAGAAACCCCAGGGGAGGAAAAAGCACAAAAAGCTGAATAAGATAGAACATGCCATCATGGTATATAATACTTAATTTTGCAGAGAGTCGTGTTTCTATAATTATAATTATGTGAGCATGAGCACTATTGATTGATTTTGAAGTTAGAGTCAAAATATAGGTGAAGGGAAGATGTATGGGTACAGGATAGACTGTTTTAACCTTGACAATATAAAGGTATAGCTGATGGTTTGGGGTGGGAGTAGTGAAGAGAGTTCAGGGAAAGATGCAAATAGCCTTATCTTAAAAGGTATGGATACAAATATAATCTTAACTGATGGAACTAAGAAATAAACGTATATTATTTCAAGCTACAAAGCTACTGGTTAGTAGAGAAACTGAAATTGGTGATATAACCATATTGGCAAGAAAGAGAGATATCCAGAGTAGTACAATGGAGCTAAGTTCTCAAGTATTAAAGAAATCAATGATAATGTTTTAAGAGATCAAATAAGAAATCTCAGATAAGTATATTATTTAGAGACCAGAATTGTGAAAATGGAACAATTAAATGAATTTAAAATGGTCTCCTCTGAAGAATAGAGCTAAGAGAGTAGTGAGTCAAGGAGACTATTGCTTTTCCTTATAACAGTCTCTTATCTTCTTAAATTACTTTAAAAAAGGGAAACTGAAAGGGAGGAAGAGAAGAAGAGAGGAGGAAAGAAATGTAAGGAGCCTGAAAGATCATAATGCAACCTACCTGGAGATGGACACAGACATTTTTTTCTTTTTTCTTTTTTTTTTAAAGATTTTATTTATTTGTCAGAGAGAGAGAGAGAGAGAAAGAACTCAAGCAGAGGGAGTAGCAGGCAGAGGGAGAAGCAGGCTCCCTGCTGAGCAAGGAGCCTAATTCGGGACTCGGTCCCAGGACCCTGGGATCATGACCTGAGTCGAACAAAGGCAGACGCTTTACCAACTGAGCCACCCAGGCGTCCCTGAACATACTTTTAAGACCTGGCACTTACATCTTCTGACTCTAATGTAAATGTGTGTGTGTGTATTTAATTTTTTATTTTTATTTTTATTTTAGTTAATTACTTTTTATTTAAGAATAAAAGTAGTACAAAGAGCACTCGAGTATCCCACACCCAGATTTACCCATGTCAACATTTCATTCTGTTGCTTCATCATTTGCCCCTCACCACCTCCTTGGGTTTTCTAAACCACTGGAGGGTTGCATATGTCATGATCCTTTACCCCTAAATACTTCAGTGTGTGTTTCATAAGATGTAGGAATATGCTCTTATATAACCACAGGAGATTTAACACTGATACAAAACTTTAATCTACCAGTAAGATTTAACTTACAAACAACACTTCTCCCTACTAGGGCTACCTTCTCTCAGCTTCTGTCTTGCTGTGGGCCTTCTTCCTTTTCTCCCCCCACCCCACCTCATTTTCTCCCCTTGTTTTTGCTGTTTCGAAGTCTTTGTTCTGTAATTATTTGAATGATTCCTGGAGCTTAAAATGCAGGCATAATACATGGGCACACACTTAGAAGTAAAACCTTTACCCGACCCTGTCGTGGAGAAAGTCTTTTGTTCCTTTGCCTTTCCAAGAATCGCTGGCACTACTGTTTGAGTCTTTGAGCCTCCTTTTGAAAAATGAATTGCATAGCTGCGTTTCTGAGGGTTTAACAGCTTTTTATCTTCTCTTTTTCCACTCTGGTTTATAGTTTGAAAAAGTACCAGAAGGTTTTATCCCTCCATCTACACCCAAGTTTGCATATGGAAAAGTTGCTCTGAAGAAGGTAAGAGGGCACATAAACAGAGCTGTTGAGAGTGGGGGGGTGGAACTCAGCAGTTGGGAGTGAAAGTGTTACTCTGGGACATCAGTTCTATTTTTTTGTGATTTTGTTTTCTGTGAGACTGCTGGGGTAGGTGATGTTTCTGGGAAAATGGGGACGTGAGAAGTGAGAGGGTATGTGTGCAGGTTGACAAGGTGAGCACACGGGGCATGAGCAGCAGGAGTAGGTGGGCGTTCTTAGATCATGCAGGTCATTTTGGTTCAATGATTAGTCATCCAAAGGAGCTTCAGGAGCCTTTGTGGGAATAACATGGCACCTTGTTATGGCTGGTGAGGCTCCTTTACATAATTTACTTTGTTTCAGGGGTTCTCAAAAGTCACAGGCATTTTCATAGATCTTTGCACAATTCAGTACACTCCCCCTCATCTCAAAATCATGTCCTAATTTTTGTGCTCTGTAGTTTATATGGTGAATGGGACATCAAGGGGAAAAGCTAGAAATTAATCATAAATAAGAGAAACATTTCATTCTAGGAAAGAAGAAGAGGGGAGATTTCGTTTCCTTCTCAGGAGTGACGTAAACCAAAATCAATTTGTTTTGACCATCTTTGTCTTCAGGATTTCCCCTTTTGTAATCCCTAACTCCTACATCTGTTAACTCACAAGAAAAAAAAATGAGCAGTTACATATTTCTTAAGAATCTTGATTCTAAAATAGTGTAAGTTTTTATCTTTAACCAAAATGCCAAACATGATTGTATAACTTTTCCGTTCCTAAAGCCCTTTGATATTATGGTTGGTTGAGCTCTTGTAACATTTTCCACCTAGTGTCAGATACGTGTGTTACATTCTGTAAAGATTGTGGTCTGTCTGCCTGATAGGAATCTTTATTTAGTTTAATCAGACTTTAATCACACTTGTAAAGGGAGCACCTTCTACTTTTTCAGTGCTGCTGCTACTTAAGGAAAAAGTTGATATGTTTTGGAGCTGTGAGAAATTTATTTTTACGCAACAGAAAATAACTGCAAATATTTAATACAGCAACATTGTGAAACAAAGCAAAACCAGTCCTTTTTTTTTTTTAAAGATTTTATTTATTTATTTGACAGAGAGAGATCGCAAGTAGGCAGAGAGGCAGGCAGAGAAAGAGAGGGGGAAGCAGGCTCCCTGTCAAGCAGAGAGCCCGATGCGGGCTCGATCCCAGGATCCCGGGATTATGACCTGAGCCGAAGGCAGAGGCCTTAACCCACTGAGCCATCCAGGCACCCCCGCAAGAACAATCTTAATACCAAGAATGCATTCTACTTACCATGAAGGAAAATTGTGTAAGCAGAAATTGCTTTTCATTATTAACTAAACATGTACAATTTCAGGTAGCAAGTTAGCATACAACTGAATTAAATTAATGTTGGACATGGTCGTATAGGATAAAACCTTTTACTGTGAGTTGAATTTCTTTAGCTGTCCAAATAGAAAAACATCCACGTGAGTAGCTGAATTGATGGAATTGTACTTCAGATTTTGTGTTTCTTGATCCCACACATCAGCAAGGTAAGGTGACCCTGAAAGTGTTCATGAAGTTCGCGCCCAGTATCACGCTGCAAGAAGTCTGGGGTTTGGAGCCAAACCTAACAGTGAGCCTCTCTGAGAACCTGTTTCCTCATCTCTAACGTGGGGACAGCGAGGGCAGCCTCCCTGGGTGGCGTGAGCACTCAGGTGTGCATATAGGGTGCGCCTGGAGTTCGGTAGGCACTCAGTGCTCAGTAGCTGTTACCATCCTTGTTACTGCATCAGAATAAGCTTCTTGGGGTGCAAGAATACATAGCCATTTGGACTGAATATAATAAGTATTGAGTGTCTACTATGTGCTGGGTATCGGGGGACACCGTGCCATACAGACCCTGCCCTTATGGAGATGACCGTCTGGCAAGGCGACTAGTCAGTGATGCAGGCATGGAAAATATGCCCCAGATAAGTTCAGAGGAAGGCACAGCCATGGTGACTTCCCACAAGGGTGCTAGGGAAGGCTCTACAGAGGAAGCAGCCTCAGAGCCTTGGTCTTCATTTTAAGGGCCTTCTATGAAAGGAGGTTGCGTTTACGAATAGATACACTTGAAACCTTACAAATACCCTCGGTTGTTTTGCATCCAAAGCCCCCTAAATCATGGATGGACTGAAGGTGACTGGGGGTGCAGCACTGAGGGGAATTTGAACCACTTAGATCTACGTAGGGATTTGGGTAAATCCCTTCATCTCTTTGAGAATCTGCCAATGGCATCGCCCTCCACCCTGAGTACATCGCCCTTCACCCTGACAGGGAGTGAATGCTGCTTTCTTTTCTTTTCAGTTAAAGACAGTGGAGGATGCGCTGACCATTCTGTGTCCGCCTGGGCCTGTAAAAAGCCTTTATCCCTTGACGTTCATCCAGGTGAAACAGGTAGGCCTCCAGAGTTCCTCTCCTTACAGAAATGTGCGTTCTGCACTGCCTTGCAGGGCCTGTCCTGAGCCCAGGGACCAGAACAGTAGGCAGATAAATCAGATCCCAGGTAAATTCACCACTGATTTCCAGGCTCTCTTCAGCGTTAAATACTGCATGCTGGGCTGACCTTTCCTATCAGCCCACTTCCCTGTTGCTTATTATCACTCCAATAAGCTTGTAACTCAGCCTGATTCAGCGTGATTCTGTAGTGCAAGCTATAAACTGAGCACATTTCTGATCTAATTAATCTTTCTTACTAAGGGAAAATCACACTGTAACACACAAGACAGTTTAATTATTTGTCCTTGTTAGCTCAAAGGTGGGACATTTCTGAAGAGTTCAGACCCGTTGTTTTGTAGCCTGCCCCTCACTGACTAGACTCAGTAACACATTTTTGGCATGAGCATGACAAAGGGGATGTGTCCTCCTCAAAGTGCCGTGTCAGGATGCCTGAGCGGTTCCATCTGTCCCTTTGTTGTAACTTGAAGTTTGAACACTTAGTTAGGAATTCAGCCCCATTTTCTGAAATAACGGAAACTTATCTGGGTCCCCCTTCACTGACTCTCTGTGGAGATCTCCTTCTGGAAGGTGTCTGAACAATAAGACTGGCATATCCAGTCTTAGTTTGGTGTATTTTGCCTCTGGTGACTCTTTACAATTGTGATTTTTATTCCAACAACTCTATGATCAGTAAAAGGAGTAATGAACCCCCCTTTCATTAACACTGGGTGGAATTCTTGCTCTAGTTCCAGCCAGCACCAGCTGTGTGTCCATATCTTCTTCTAGAAAATGCAACCCACCTTCACCTAGTGGGGGAGCAGCTCGGACCAAACGTCACTAGAGCAGTTGGAACCTGGGAAGTGAGTTCCAGGTTAATGTATAGACGCTGTACTCATTTTTCTTAGCCAGCCTCTTGTGCTTTGTGATCTCTGGCCGAGGCAGTGCTCTCTGGCTGGGGGGACTCCCTGGGCCCTTGCTGTTTCAGGTCTGGGGCCCGCTGAATGTTTATTTCCAGCGAAACCCATGGAGGGCACAGGTGCAGGGAGGAGGGTGTAGCCCTGCTCCACCGCCTCCCACTTTGGTGGCCTTAGTCACCTTTGCAAGGAGGACCGCGGCTTCCGCTCCCCTTGTTGAACCCCTTCACAAAGTGTTCCTCAGCCTCTGAGTTAGGACTTACCACTCTGGTCACTTTGAAAAGAGAAAAAAAGCCAAGAGATGGAGATTTGGGGTCTGGTGGGGGGAGGCGTCCTTGCCTAAAGCCTTGGGTGGTGGCCCCCTGACATTTCTTGAGTTCAGCCCTTTCCTTCAACACAGGAATGTGGGTTAATGCGGGGTTTTTTTTTTTCAGCTACTCCAAATCACCTTTGCATTTGCCGAGATGCACTCCCTTGGTTTCTGGGTCCTAGACGGGAGGAGCTTTTCTGCCCTATGTTGGACATCTGTTGGATGCTCTTGTGTGGCGTGATCCAACCTGGCTCACCCTGGCCAGTGTCCACAGCAAGAGGGGCGCCAGCTGAGGCTGAGGTGCTGTTGCAGGCAGGGCTGGTAGCCTGGCACCTTCCTTTCGGACCAAGGACACCAGCCTCTCTACCACTGTTTTCTGACTTAGCAACAGGCTACACCCCCACCTCTCACTATCTCTGTCCCTACCACCCCCAGCCCTGCACTTTAAACGGTTTCTGATTGACTCTTGTTTTGTATGTTAGAGCACATGTAGCCCAAGAACCTGGAAAATGTTTTACCGAACATTCTTGGCTTTATTATTGTTGTTGTTTTAAGATTTTATCTTATTTTTTTTTAAAGATTTTATTTATTTATTTGTCAGAGAGAGTGAGCACAGGCAGACAGAGTGGCAGGCAGAGGCAGAGGGAGAAGCAGGCTCCCCGCCGAGCAAGGAGCCCGATGCGGGACTCGATCCCAGGACGCTGGGATCATGACCTGAGCCGAAGGCAGCTGCTTAACCAACTGAGCCACCCAGGCGTCAGTCTTATTAAAAAATAAGATTTTAGGGGCACCTGGGTGGCTCAGTGGGTTAAGCCTCTGCCTTCAGCTCAGGTCATGGTCCCAGGGTTCTGGGATCGAGCCCCGCATCGGGCTCTCTGCTCTGCGGACAGCCTGCTTCCTCCTCTCTCTCTCTGCCTCTCTGCCTACTTGTGATCTCTGTCTATCAAATAAATAAAAAAAAATCTTAAAAAAAAAAAAAGATTTTATTTTTAAGCAATCTCTATACCCGACCTCATGACCCCGAGATCAAGAGTCACATGCTCTACCTGCCGAGCCAGCCAGTCTCCCCCATTTATTTTTTTGTTGTTGTGTTGTGTTGTGTTGTGTTTTTGAGATAACGTCAGTGACCTTCCAATGTATATGATGGGATCCCCTGAGTGATTCTGGGCACATCACTGAACATGTCCCAGTCTCCTTGTGTGGGAAAGGGCTCTCTGATAAAATGTGGGTTCCTTGCTGTTACTCCTATGCTAGTGTGTGATCTAAAGATGTGAGCCAGTTCCCTTCGTCCAGACTGAACTTTGGTGGGAGGCTGGGGAAACCTCTCATTCCATATGATTTTAGAAATATAGCTTTCACACAGGTCGAGGTGACCACGTTATCTTTCAAAGACTGATGTATTTTTCTTGCATCTTTTACTAACCAGTATTTTGGGTTTGTGCTGTACCGAACGACACTTCCTCAAGACTGCAGTGACCCCACTCCCCTGTCGTCACCCCTCAGTGGAGTCCACGACCGGGCCTATGTCGCCGTGGATGGGGTAAGAACTGTCTCTGAGCTGTATGCCTGTCTGCCCCAACAGGGCAACGTGTGGCCTGCACTTGATAGCACGGCATTCAAGGCTGTTGCCTACCTTTCCAAACTCAGGCTGTGCATCTCCTCTTGATGTCCCTTGGCTGTGTCCCCTTGCTTGCTGATGTGGTCTCACCCATGCTCCCTCTCTGCCTGCAGTACACCCCCTCACTCATCTGAACCTGGAGGGGAGTGCTCAGAGGAGTGCTCTCCCCAGTCCGCTCTCCCCAGTCCACGCCATCCTCTCTGCCCGTGGCAGAATGTCGCCCCTGTCTCCTTTGCTCCTTGAGGACAGGGTCCATGTCGTACATGCCAGAGCAGTGATTCATTTAACCCTACGCCTTCATCCTGCGTGAGAAATCCTGTTCTAAAGGACTGTTCCTGGTAACGGTAGCTACAATCCACACAGACCTTTGTCTCACAACATGGCAGAGACACACTGGAGGGTTTTCAGTCCTTCCACTGAAATAATCATGTGAAAGAACATGTGAAGAGATTTTTTCTAACGGCGGAAATTTGTTCAGAAATTTTTAAATTCAAGTGTTTCCATTCTGGGGGCACCTGGGTGGCTCAGTCTGTTAAGCCTCTGCTTTGGGCTCAGATCATGATCTCAGGGTCCTGGGATTGAGCCCCACATTGGGCTCCCTGCTTAGCAGGGAGTCTACTTATCTGTCTTCCTCTCCCTGTGCCCCTCTCTCCACTCCTGCTCTCTCTCAAAAAAAAAAAATTTAAAAAAATGTTTCCATTCTGTTGTGATCAAGGGCTTTCATTTCAGTGGGAGCAAGTTTCTAGTACATACGTGTATATTGCCCACGTGTACACTGATGGCAGTCTCTTCAATTCCGTTTTAGGGGTTGTCTTAGCGAATTACAGTCAGTGTAACTTCAATTTTTTTTTTAAAACCTTTCGTTTTAAAAAGTTAGGAGTATGTTGCTGGTTAAGTGTCTGTTGTTTTTCCTCACTCTGTTACATAATTTACGTGGTTAATGCTCCCCATCAGGTATCTTGAGGTGAGATTGCTCCACCTAACTCTGATTTTATCTCATTTATCTGATTTTGCCTCTTTTCTCCACATTGTTTAGAAGCCACTTTTTATGACTGCTTTTTGTGCTATGAATTTTTGCCCCCATTCCCTTCCTATTAAAAATAAACGTGCAGGGGCGCCTGGGTGGCTCAGTGGGTTAAAGCCTCTGCCTTCGGCTCAGGTCATGGTCTCAGGGTCCTGGGATCAAGCTCCACATCGGGCTCTCTGCTCAGCAAGGAGCCTGCTTCCTCCCTCTCTCTCTGCCTGCCTCTCTGCCTACTTATGATCTGTCTGTCAAATAAATAAATAAAATATTTTTTAAAAAAATTAAAAAAAAAAAATAAACGTGCAGCAAAACATCCCAGAGCCAAGGAAGCCAGCCTAGACCTCCCCTTGCTCTGAGCCGCATCTGGAGAGTAGCCTGGTTAGGAAGAAGTGTTTGGGGGAACTTGACCTCCCGGATGGTGACTTGGGCAAAGGGGCCAGCAGAGCATGGCCTCCGAGTTAAGTGACCCTTGAAGACAGGAAAATGAGTGTGACAGCTGAGTGAGCCGTGCTCTGCTGACCTTCTCACTCCAGTTAATTCCCACTGGACTCTGACCCCACAGGTGCCGCAGGGAGTCCTGGAGCGAAGTGCTGTGACCTCTCTGAACATCACCGGGAAAGCTGGAGCTGCTCTGGACCTTCTAGTGGAGAACATGGGACGTGTGAACTATGGAAGATATATCAATGATTTTAAGGTAGGACCAGTTTCACTGTCAGGAGTGAGGTTCAGAGGTTGACAGGACTGCGCCTGTGCCACCCAAGAAGGTTCTGGAAGGCCATTTAAAAACTCTCACATATGCATTCTTTTCCTCTAGCCCCCTTCACACAGAAGCGTTTGTTTTTTGTTTTTTGGTTTTTTTAAAGATTATTTATTTATTTATTTGACAGGCAGAGATCACAAGCAGGCAGAGAGGCAACAGGCAACATTTGTTAAGCTCATACTCTGTAAGAGGCTCCACAAGGTGCTCGGGGGGCCATGGAGATGTCGAGATGCAGGCTTCCCCACAGGTGGCTTACCGTCTGCTAGAGGAGAGAAGGCCTGCATCAGAGGACTGATGGTACCACCCGCTCTAGGACAGAACTGGTGTATGGGGCTGTTTCCTGACCCTCTCGGAAGCAGCTCAGTAGCAGGGTGATTACCCTCTTAGAGAATGACCACTCAGGGCAACCTTTACCTCCAAGAGAAATGTCCCTGTTAAAGTCCTCGTGCTCAGGCTGTAGTTAGTGGCCTTCCTGCTTGGCTGTCACAGGCCATGTTGACACATGCTGTGACAGGCGTTCTTGTGTAGTTGCTGGGACCCTAGTGCCCAGCAAAGAGCCTGGCACACATCTGCCTTGTTCACGTTTATTGAGTTACTAAGTGGGCAATTGAGGCTCAGTACTGAGAGTTGTCCTGGGACAGATTTGGGATCTTACAGGGAATGGAAAAGTTTGCCACATGAAAGGCGGGGAAGAGGAAGCTAGCTGAGTCATGAGCATAGGCTTCAATGAGGTGGCCAGTGCCATGGACACCGGGCCTGCTGACCCCGCTGGACAAGTGGCACAACTGTTCACCGTCATCATCACTCCCTTTCTACTCTTTCACAGATTCAGTGTCCTCATTTGTGTCACCTCCCTGAGTCCCACAGTGGTACGTGGACTCAGGTGTGACCATCCTATGAGGGCTGCTGAGGGGCTCAATGCCAGGACTTGTTCCTGGTTATATGAAGGGACAGAGTCTGTCCCTCCAACCCCCGTTACACTGACTAAATACTCTTCTGCATTCCTGACTCCGTTCTTCTCCCATGCCTCAGATTCTATCATCCCATCCACTCGGCAGTGACTCTGAAGACTGGGCGCGTGGGGCCAAGAGCTCTGGCCTCCAGCCCTACATCACTTTGATGTACACACGGTTTGAGTCTCACTTACTGTTGGTGTTTCATAACCCGGTGTGCTCTCCCCAAGAATTCAGAGCAGGGACACAGAGACACTTCAAGCCTTTTGCTTCCCACCCCAGCTCGTTGCTCTGTCTCTCCTTTACAGGGTCTTGTTTCTAACCTGACCCTCGGTTCCAGAATCCTCACGGACTGGATGATCTTCCCACTGGACACCGAGAATGCAGTGCGCAGACCCCTGCAAGATTGGAATGGTTATAACAAGCGCCAGCATGAGAAAGCCTTGGCCCACAGCTCATCTAACTACACTCTGCCGGCCTTTTATATGGGGAACTTCTCCATTCCCAGTGGGATCCCAGACTTGCCCCAGGACACCTTTATCCAGTTTCCTGGATGGACCAAGGTACGTGTCTTCATGGAAAGCAATAAAGAGTCAAAAAGAGCTGCTAATGCTGTGTGACAGATTTCTGTGTTTACCCATTCCTCAGTAAGTGGATGTTGGCCAATCTTCAGAGACTCAATGGCCAGCTTGAATGTGTACCATCTGCCCCATTCTCACTCACTGACAACTTCCTTGAGCAAATGATGGCTTCCCTGCTTCTTCTAAGACAAGCTGTAGCTCCTTGGGATACTGCTTATGAGGGACAATTTCTCTTTCTCTTGAAGAAAAGTTAGTCCAGGCAAAGGGGTGGATCACTGGGAGAACTTGTTTTTCTTTTGTCCATGACTGTCTCTGTACCCCTGCAACACCCCACCTTTATACAGCCCTGCCCCTTAGGGGCATCCACCCTGGGGACGTCTCCATGATCCTCAGCTCTTCCTTGGCCATTTTACTGCCTGATCACCCTCCCCCATTTTATTCTCTGAAGATGTTCACATGTCTTCCGTTAGTCCTATTTTCATCCTGGGTGACATTACCATGACTTAGTTATTCATTCAGCAAGTATATCCAGTGGCCACTATGGGTCCAAGCTTTGTGCCAGGCGCTGAGACAACGATGAACAAAACCAACTATGAGATTTGCCCTCATGGAACTTACACACCGGTTGGGGAGACAGACCCAAATGATATGATCACCCAAATTAAATGGGAAGACTGCACCTGCAATGATTGCTAAAAGGAAATATGGGAGTTGCTAATAATTGGGGCATTTGACCTTGTCAGGGAGGTTGGTGAAGTCTTCCCTATGGGAATGAAGCTTGACAGAGATATAAAGGATAAGAAAAAGTTAATGTGGCAAAAGGGGGAGGGAAACATGTTCCAGGCAGAGGAGATAGCATGTGCAAAGGCCATGTGGTTAGAGGGGAAATGAGGAGCATGAAGAACTGGTAAAGGACCCAGATATAGGGTTTGGGTGTGGAGTGTATTTCAGAGAAGAGACTAGAAAGTGGGTAGAGATGAGATTGGAATAGGCCAATTAAACCACATTAAAGTTTTGTCTTTGTGTTGAGAGCCTTTGAAGCAGGGGGGCGCAACAGTGCCATGACATGATTATGATGGGACAAACCACTCTGATCCCAGGGTGCAGAGAGGGTTGGGTGAGGGTACCTGTGGATCTGGGGAAGCTATCTAGGTGGCTGGACCATAGTTTTAGTGAGAGGCTAGGATGGTGGAGCCAAGATGAGGATGATGTAAACTAAGAGACATTTGAAGTTTAA
This sequence comes from Taxidea taxus jeffersonii, assembly GCA_003697995.1. Lineage (NCBI taxonomy): Eukaryota > Metazoa > Chordata > Mammalia > Carnivora > Mustelidae > Taxidea > Taxidea taxus. Next base: position 39,213 of record RCUC01163749.1, on the reverse strand, counting down.
TCAATGAGATGTAATAATGGATTGGATATTGGGGTTTAAAGAGAAGGACATATCCTGGATGACTCTTAGTTTGGGGTGGTGACTGGGCAGATGGTACCATTTATTGAAAGAAGAAATTTCAGAAGAAAACATGGACTAGGAGAGGGGAGATTGTGAGTTGGATTTGGACAGATTGAGTTTGAGAGGCCTTTGAGAATGGTGGAGAGAAGATACTAGAGGGGGGCTCTGGGGTCTGTGGATGGAGAAGTCGGAGGAGAGCTCTGGGCTGGGAATATATGTATCAGGTCATCTGTGTGTGGATGGTCATTGAAGACATGGGACAGAGGAGATCCTCTAAGGAGAAAGGATGCAGAAGGAAGGAAAGAGGCACATATGTGGTGGGCAAAGAGTGAGGAGGAAAACTGGCATTTGTGTAGCTGAGGGGATTCATAAGAGGAAGACCAAAGCTCTTCTCCTGGATTTAGTAACAAGGAGCTCACTGGGCCCCTCAGGAAGTGATGCCAGTGGAGCAAAGCATCCACAGGCTGCATTACTGCTTCTGTGGAGTGTAAGGTAAAGAGACAACCTTGTGAACATAAATGTGAGACTTGAATATAAACATTCTTTTTGAGAATTTTGACTCTGAAGGAGAAGAGAAGAAAGGTAAGTAAATCGCTGGAAGAGAAGAGGGTAAAAGATACGCACAACATTTGTTTCAGGAATGCCTTTTGGGGGTTTCTGGGGGGTTCAGTCAGTTAAGCATGAGCTCTTGATTTTGGCTCAGGTCATGATCTCAGGATCTGCATTGGGCATGGAGCCTGCCTAAGATTCTCTCTCTCCGTCTCCCTCCCCTTTCTCCATCCTCTCTTTCTCAAAAAAAGAAGCTCATAGATTATTTAGAAATGTGTTACATAATTTCCATATATTTATGAGTTTGTTTTTTCAGCATATCTTATTTTTATTGATTTCTAATTTAATTTCTCTACAAAACTCTTCTAGAAGAAGGAAGAAAGTCTTTATAACCTTCAATTAGGCAAAGACTTTTTTTTAAAGATTTTATTTATTAATTTATTTGACAGAGAGAGAGAGACAGCGAGAGAGGGAACACAAGCAGGGGGAGTGAGAGAGGGAGAAGCAGGAAGCCTGCCTCTTAATGATTTCTTTTGAAGAACAAACATTTTTAATTTTGGTGAAATCCAATTTATCACTTTTTCCTTTAAGGATCATGCTTTAGGTGTCAAATCTAAAAAGTCTTTACCTAGCAGTGCCTGGGTGGCTCAGTCGTTAGGCATCTTCCTTTGGCTCAGGTCATGATCCCAGGATCCTTCTTCTAGAAGAAAATGGAAATCCAAGCCACAGACTGGGAGAAAATATTTTCAAATCATATGTCTAGCAAAGGATTTGTTTCTAGAATACATCAAGAATTCTTACAACTCAATAATAGGAAGATACACAACCCAGTCAAAAAAATGTGCAAATTTCACCAAAGGAGATTACAAATGGCTAAGTATATGCATAATGCTCTCAACAGCATTAATCGCTAGAAAAGTACGAATCAAAACCACAGTGAAATACAACTTCACACCCACTGGAACGGCTGTACTAATAAAAGATGGACAATAACAAAGTTGGCGAGGATATAGAGAAACGAGAACCTTCCTGTGTCTCTTGTGGGAACGTAAAATAGTACAAACACTTTGGAACGCGGTTTGGAGGTTTCTTCAAAGGTTAAACACAGAATTACCATAGGACTGAGGAGTCCCACTTCTAGGTGTATACCCAAAAGAAATGAAAACATATGTCTACCCAAAGACTTAGAAGCAAATATTCAGAGCAGCATAATTCATAACAACCCCAAACTGGATATAATTCAAATGTCCAACAACTGATGAATGGGTCAATAAAGTGTGCATGTCCGTATAAAGGGATAGTGTCCAAGCAAAATGGAACAGACTACTGATACAAGCTACAAGTGGATGAATCTGAAAAACATACTAAGTAAAAGAAGCCAGACATAAAAGACCATTTGCTGTAGGATTGCGTTTATATGGAGTGTTCAGAAAACATCAGATCTGTAGAGAACAAAAAAGAGGTTGATGATTGTCTGGGCTGGTGGTGGTAATGGAGAGGGACTGCAAGTTGGTATGAGGTTTGTTTTGGGGGTGATGGAAATGTCCCAAAATCAAATCATGGTGATTGTTCCACGATCTTCTTAAATTTATTGAAACTTGTTTCATGACCGAGCATATGCCGTATCTTGGCAAACATACCTCCAGAATTTTAAGCTGTGATATCCTCTCTCTTGCTATATGTCTCTATCCCCCAAACTCTATCTCCCTAGCCTGCTCTTGGATCTTACTGATGATCTGAAACTCTCCACCATTAAGGCCACAGTTCTTCCCTATCCAGTCTAGACATTACCACTATTCTTTTTTAAAAACCATTAATCCACTGGTCCCCTTGACCTTCCACTCTGTCTCCTTGTTCATCCTCTGTTTTGAGTGGGTCCACCATTGGCCTTTACTCCTTCACGAGTGACTGAGCACTGCCAGGGGGCCTCTCCAGCGTGCTCATCAGGGCTCCAATCCCCTCACTCTCTCCAGCCTCTGGAGGCCCCCAAGTTGCCCAGCAGTCTTTGGTCTCTTCCCCCTTCCCCAGCTGGTCTTTCTAACCTTTACCTCTCCCTGAAGCCACCGTACTCTTCCCCCACCCACTCACCCTCCTTGACTGCTATCAAGTGTAACTCCTTTGTTCCCTCAGCTTCCTGTCAGACTTATCTCTGCCTCTACCCTCACTTCCTGCCTAGTTGCCCTAAGAGGAAGTCTAAGCTCTGAATCTCCTCCCCACCTTTTTCCTCCAGGCCGGGATCCTGCTCTCATGCCTCCTGTCCTGCATTTTGTCAGCCTTTCAGTCTCCTCTGCCCACTTCCAGGTTGCAGCCAAGAAGTGACATCTGGGGTCTCTAAGACCCCAAAACAAACTAAAACCCTTACTGGATCTTCCCATTTCAGCCGCAGGCTTGTTCTTCTTCCCTTGCTCCTTCCTCTCCTCCCCTCTTCCTTGTCTCCTTTTCCCTCTTGGTGGCCTCCTGTGTCATAGATCTCCTTTGTTCATGCTTTTTCACTCCCTCACACTGCCCACCCAGCTGTCTTATTCATCTGTCACCTCAGCCTTAACCCCTCTAAGAAACCTTCCTAGACTCTTAGTCCAGGAAAGGACAGGCCCACCACCCCCTCTGTGCCCCACCCAGACTCCACACTTCGGCGAGCCCCTCAGTTTCACCCCCTAGGCCATAAGCTTCAGAAGGGGCATTTTTTTCAAAGTGCTCGGCTTCATCATCATCCTGCTCGCCTCCTGGGGCCTGGCTGCTCTGTAAATGCTCTAGGTGGAGGGGGCCCAGGTGGCTGTGCTGCTGAGCTCCCCCATCCCTGGCTGCCCCCCTCCCCACCGGGAGAAGAAAGCAGGTGGGAGGAGGGGAGGCCCTCAGGCAGCCCTGTTGGTGATGAGGGGCCTTGCAGAGCCAAGACAGATGAGAAGACGAACACTGCTCCCCAGATGGTGCCAGTTTTGTGCTTGAAGAGAGAGAACTTTGAGGAGATGTGAAGCAAAGAGAGAAGCTGTGCACGACAGGACCCATGAGAAGAGCGGGGTGGTTCGGGCAGAAGCAGACCTGACAGATGGACCACCCCTCACCAGAGTCAGAGGGAGTTTTGTGAGGGGAGGGCCTTTTAAGTGGAAGAACGGTAGAGGCCAAGACATAGAAAAGCATGTACATCTCTGGAAGTCAGAGGGGCTTCACCAGATCCTGAAGGCATCCCACCTGAGAGTACCTGACCCAGACGTGCTCCACACTTTGGAGACACGAGCCGCATCATGGCCAAGAGAGCAGGCGTACGATACCCTGTTGTTACCTCCAGTTTGCAGAGGAGCGGCTCGAGAGAGCCCGGGAATTTGCACGAGGAGCAGAAGCAGGTGGTGGCACAGCTCCCTGAGACCCTGTCCAACCTGCAGGCCCACGTGGAAAGGCAGGCAGCAGTGTACAGAGCCTGGAAGGCCAATGAGGAGCTGGGCTAAGTGCGTAGACCAGGGCTCTGCACTAATCCGGTCAGTCCGATGGATGTTTCACACCTTTTTGTTTGGAAGGCATGTGGACACGTGATATTTACAAATGTGTCAGAAAGTTTGGAACCCCAGAAGCCCATCAGATGTATATGTCTCCTCAAAAACTAGGACACAGATGGTCACAGTGACATTATCCAGAGTCAGCCAGCAGGTGGAAAAGCTCAATATCCATCTCCTGATGAGTGAATAAACAAACTGTCTATTAGATATGTAGTAATGGAAAATAAATTTGCCATAAAATGAAGTAATCCTATATGTTACAACATGGATGAACCTTGAAAGCATGTTAACTGAAGGGAACCAATCACAAGCCATACATGTGAAAGTTCCCATTTATATGAAATGTCAGAATGGGCAAATCTATAGACACAGAAAAATCAGTGGTTGCCTAGAGCAGGGAAAGAGTGGTGTTGGGAGGAAGGATGGAGAGTGAATACTAAAGGGTACAGAGTTTCCGTTTGGAGTGATGTACATATTCTAAAATTGGTTGCATAGCTTTGTAGTGTTCTCCCAGCCGCTGAATTGTACACTTGAGATGAGTGAATTATACGAAGTATGAGGTACATCTCAACAAAGCAGATGGGAAGGCCCATCCGTGGGATGCGTGGACCTGGGTTATGTGAGTCCTAAGGTCAGAGGACTTACACATAAGACAATGCATACTGTTTTCTGTTTGTTTGTTTGTTTTTAAGATTTTATTTATTTATTTGAGACAGAGAGAGGACATGAGCCAGAGGGAAAGGCACAGGGAGAGAGAGAAACAGATGACGCAGGGCTCTATCCCAGGACCCTAGGATCATGACCTGAGCCGAAGGCAGCCGCTTAACCAACTGAGACACCCAGATGCCCCTCTGTTTTCTGTTATTTCCTGGCGAACAGCAGTCCCTCTTACTGAGGAAAGTCCCAGGCCAGCTCCTGAGGTTTTGAAAGATCAGCAGATGCAGAACAGAACCCACCCCTCCACAGAGCACTGAGTTCTGACTTCTGGGAGCATGAACACTTTGGCAGATGTGGGGGTGGGGGTGGGAGGAACCAAATGGCACTTGAAGCCAGAGCCACTCCTTGAACCCTGCCTCTGGACACTCTAACGCCCCCTCCACCCTCCTCCATCAGGGGGGTCCTGTCCCAGCCTCTGGGCTTGTGCTGTTCAGTTGATACGAAGAGACTGCCTTGATTTAGCAAACAAAGTCACTGATAAGGGTGATTCATGAGATTTTTAAAAAACCCCTTCTGATTTGGATGTGGCTTTCTGGTTAAATGCCCAGCCATCAAACTGGGATTACAGTGGGAAGTGGTCAGGCATGTTTTGCCCTTTCCAGGAGACGCAGGCCTGCGTCTGGTCTGCACAGAACTCTTATCTGACCACAAGCTCCCTGAGATGGGTGGTGTGCTGGCTGTGTCACTATCTATCGCTCTGTGTGCTGTCTATCGCTCAAGCGAGGTGTTCTGCCAGCACCACGCGTCTCCACGCTTTCTGTCTCCTCCCTGTGCTGTGCGTGGTCCCAGAGCAGCATCTGCTGCAGGCTTCCTGCATTTATTAGCCTCTCAGGGTGGGTTCGGGTTTGAGAACAGAGCAGGAGGACGAGAGCGTGGAGTCACGCCCTCCATTCCTCAACCAGAATTATTATACTTTGAAAGCTAAGGTTGCAGATAGAATACTGACTAAAAGTAATTTTGTTTTTAAAGGCAAGTATTCCCTTTCTCAAGATGTAAAAAGTCACAAGACAAAAGAATTTCTAACAAAGGGCTGACAGGGCCCCTGGGTGGCTCTGTCAGTTAAGCATCTACCTTCAGCTCAGGTCATGATCCGGGCCCCAGGGATCAAGCCCCAGGTCCAGGTCCTTGCTTACTGGGGAGCCTGGTCTCCCTCTCCCTCTGCAGCTCCCCCTGCTTGTGCTCAGTCTCTTGCTCTCTCTCAAATAAATTAAAAAAAAAAAAAAACTTAAAAAAAAAGTGCTGACAAAGATCCCTTCATCTATTTAAATTATTTCTGCATCTTGCTTTTGAAATTTCCAATACTTTCATCATTTGACTTTATGGTGCCAGTGGGGCCTGATCACCAGAAACACCAAGTGATCAAAGGATTGGAACTTTTGGCTCCACTCCTCAACCTCTGACTTTTTGGGGTAGGGATTGGGGGCTGGAGATGGAGCTCTGTAAAAACTCTAGAACTTCTGGGTGGGTGAACACATCCAGATGCTAGGAGGTACACCTGGAGAGGGAAAATGTAAGTAAAATGTTTTCTTGCATTCTGTGCATTTTCTTGCATTCTAGCAAATTATTGAACCTGAGGAGTAGGTTATGGGAACCCCCAATTTGTAGCTGGTAGTTTAGAAGTGTGGGTCAGAGCCCTATTAACTGTGGGATCCGACCCCAGCTCCAGGTAGATGATGTCATCGTTTAATTGTTGGACATGCAGCTGGTGTCCAGAGAATTGGAGAATCGGTTGGTGTCACAGAAAACACCCTAGAAGGAGCCAGGAAGGGAGTAATAGCAAGTGCAGTGGGAAAGGTGGCTTCATGGCCTCATGGATCAAGGAATTTGGGTATTACCTTGAGACCTTTGTAGAAGTAGGGGCAATTTTAAGCATCAAAGTGATATGATCAAATATGGCAACAGTGTGTAGAAAGTACCAGAAACTACGAAGTACTTGGGGACTGGTATTCAGCATGTGAGCAATCTAGGCAAGGGCACTGCTACCGGGGAAGACATCATAAGTAAATGCTATAATCTCAGATAGTGGTGACAATTAAGAAGAAATTAAATGTGACAAAGTGATCTAAAGTAAGGTATGGGGTGAAGCTGTTGCTATCTTATATGACATAATAGTAACCTATTGCTATGTAACAAATTTTACTCTTAAATTTAATGGCTTAAAACTATGATAAGCATTTATTTTTTTTAAAGATTTTATTTATTTATTTGACACAGAGAGAGAGATCACAAGTAGGCAGAAAGGCAGGCAGAGAGAGAGAGAGGGAAGCAGGCTCCCCACCAAGCAGAGAGCCTGATGCGGGGCTCGATCCCAGGACCCTGGGATCATGACCCGAGCCGAAGGCAGAGGCTTTAACCCACTAGGTCATCCAGGTGCCCCTATGATAAGCATTTATTAAGCTCACAGTTTCTCTGGGTCTGGAACTTGGGACCAGCTTGGCCTGGTGGTTTGGGATCAGGGTCTGTCATGAAGTTATAGTTGCCAGGCTGGAGCTGGCTGTGGCAGGGGGTCTCACTTCTTCCCCAACAGGCCTTGCCATAGGTTGCTTGAGTGTCCTCCTGACATGGCAACTGGCTTTCCCCAGAGGGAGTGATCTAGAAAGGAGAGAGCCAGGCCGAAACTAGCCTTGGAAGTCACGTAGCCTTTATCACATCCAGTTAGTTGAAAGAGAGCATTGAGTCCAGTCTTTGTTCTTGGGATAGGAATTAGGTTCTGCCTTTTGAAGGGAAAAGGGTTAAGAATGTATGAACTTCCTTTGAGGCCACCACATAAGGAGTGGTCAAGGGAGCCTCTGGGAGAAGGTGGCCATTGAGGCCTGAAGGATGAGACCAAGTCATCCACGTGAGGAGCCAGAGGAGGAACGTTCCAGAGCCAGGGAGCAGTGTGTGCGGAGGCCCAGAGAGAAAGATCCTGTGAGCAAGGGGGAGAGTGTGGGAGACGAGGGGTTGGCTCAGGAGGTGGAGATTTTGGCTTCTCCTCATTCTGGTGGTGGCATTAAGCAGAGAGTCAAAGAGCTGACTGGCTTTTAAAGCTCACTTCTCAGTGGGAATGGATTATAGGAGGGCAAGGCTTGATGCACGAATTCCTGATGGGAAGCTAGTATGGCCATCCTACAAGGAACTGTGGGCTTGGGTGTTGGTGAAGACAAGTGCAAGATTCGTACTGAAAAGAAAAGCCAGGGTTTGCTGAGGGATCCTTTATGGTGTTCAAGAGAAAGTAGTCAAGGAGGACACCAGATTTTGGGGCCCGTGTAATGAGAGGGGAGAATGTGGTTAGTTTCTGAGGTGGGAAGGCTGGAACAGGGCAGGTGGAGGTGCTGGTGGTGATCAGAAGCTCTGTTTTAAACATGTTCAGCCTCAAATATTTACTAATCATCTAATCTCCAAGAGGAAGTGGCCAGCAAGTCTGGAACATAGCAAGAATAAGTAAGTAGTACAGCTATATTCAATACAATGAAATAATGTTCTCTATGTTGCAAGACCTGATAGCCATCCTATAGAAGACCTGGGAGTCTGGAGTCTATAGAGAGAAGGCTCTACAAATCAGGAGATGGGCTGCAATGCAAGTTAAAGGTATATATTCAGGGGCACCTGGGCAACTCATTTGGTTAAGCATCTTAATTTTGGCTCAGGTCATGATCCAGGGTCATGAGATTGAGCCCTACGCTCAGCACAGAGTCTGCTTGAGATTCTCTCTCTCCCTCTACCCTTCCCTCTTCCCCTCTTCCAGCTCATGCTCTAAATAAATACAATCTCAAAAAAAAAAAAAAGGTATCTATTCATATATTCGGTGCTTGTAATGGGAATGCAGAAGTGGGGTAACTGTCCCTGCTTTGGAGCTGCTGGGAAAGGACTCAGTCAGTAGAACTCACTCTGGAGCGGGGACAAGGGTCCCACCGTAGGAAATTATGCCAGTAGCTGCACTGACTGGGAGTGCTCATTGCATGTCGCTGGGCAGCGTGCTCACGTGTGTCCTCCTACTTAGTCATTTACAACAACCCCAAGAGGGGCACACGTGCCACAGGGCAGCCCTGACAGGATCTGGTGACTGTTCAGTAAAAGAGGAACTGAATACTAGAAAAGTACTCTACTGTTTTTAAATCGGGTTTGGAAACCTCATTCCCTTTACTGAAAAGTGACACGCTAACGTGCCTTGAGGTGTATTGGCTAGCTTTTGCCGTATAACAAACCATCAGACCGTCATGGTTTAAAGAAACAACGATTCATTCAGCTCATCGTTTGGGGTGTTGGCAGACTGGGCCACTCTTCTGCTGATCTCAGCTGAGCATGCCTTTCTAGTCAGCGAGGAGGCTGTACTCACGGGTGTTAGCTCTCTGTCCACTAAGGTAACTGAGGAGATTGGGCCGTGTCTCTCTCATCATCCAGCTAACTGTCCCAGACTCGTTCATGTGGTGACCGGCCGTGTTCAGGGGAAGACTGCCAATTTACAAGACTTCTTAAGGCCCAAGTCAGATATCACAAGTCGCTTCTTCCATGTTCTTTGGCCAGAGCAAGGTGCTAGACCAGCCAGATTCACAGGAGGGAGGAACAGATTCTCTCCCTTGATGGAGGACAGCTGCTGAGAACTGGGGCCATTTCTGCAGCCTGCCCCATGAGTCTTAGCCCTGTTGACCTTACTTTCATTCTGAATCTGAGATACTTTTTAAACTTTTGGGTACTGATTTATGGTTATTTTTACCCCCGACAAAGTCTACTATTTCCATTTAACTCATTGTTTCCTAGTCACAAGCCCTATGAGCTGGGAAACTAGACTATCAAATCTCTTTTCAACGATATATATTGATTTGGGACCAAAACGGGGTGTCCTGCTGGCTCACTCCATAGAACATACAACTCTTGATCTTGGGGTCACCAGTTCAAGCCCCACATTGAGCATAGAGCTTACTTTTAAAAAATCAATACAATGTAAAAATGTTTTAAAAATTTAGTAACAACCTTGTAAGAATTATACGTAAACAGGAGCCAAGAGGCTCTGAGTTGAAGTGGTGGTGGGGGGGTCTCCTGCAATTTTGAGTATGTGTTATTTTGTAGCAAATACACAGCAGTGTTCTCTCAGTGGTTGTAGCTTTGTTCCAGAAACGCGAGGCAGCGTGTTGCCCACTGTTAGGTGAGGTGCTTTTAAAAAGGTCAAGCAGTTCTGGAACTTCTGGGGCTGAGAAGAAAGGAATTTATGTGTGGGGTTTGAAAAAAAAGGAAGAGATGATTCATCTTTTATATAACAGTTTATGTTTTCATGGCTTTAATTCTAGTTGCATCTGTCATAAAATACAGGGAGATCATAGGCTTACTTATTGCTCCAAGACCAGGGAGGAAGCAGGGAATGTGGGCTGCATCAGCTGCAGACCCTTCTGGGTCTAAAGGAAGTGGAGAATTCATTTTCTCCCGGGCACTGAGATCTGCACAGTAAGATTTCTTTACCGTCTTATCTAAGCAACCCCATCACTATTTTACCTTTAAAAAAAAAAAATTCTTTTTCTTTCTCCCAAATTAACATCGCGATTACTCATTAATTGTGTGTGGTGAGAGCCTTTTCACCTTGAGAAATGGACGTTGGTCTGTTCCATTGTAAGTCCTCCAGCTGTCTCCGTGATTTCTTTCAGAGTTTGACAGAGTCAGCATTCAACCAGTTTCTTGTTTTTGAAGGAACACCAGAGCACATTTGAAATTTTAAAATTGTGACTTAAAATAGCATCGAAATTTTTGCTTTAAGTTCTTAGGAGACGATCGTGTTTATCTGGAGAATCTAAAACAGACACACAGTTTGTCTGATTAACAAAGAAGCAGGTCACACATTTCTGGAAAGCTAACATTTATTGAACTATTATCACCTTGGTGATAATAGCAGAGTGGGGAGTCTGCCAGGAGTCAAGCCATGGTCAGAGAAAGTCAGACTTTGTCAGGAACTACTTTAGCTGGGACAGCCCCACGAAGCCCCAGAAGCCATTGGTATTCACTCTAAGAACACTGGGCCCCAGTGGGGCTCTCTGTAATTAAGAGTCTACTTTTACTAACATGAGCATACTCTCCCCCTGCCCCCAATAATTTCAGCATAACTTCTTTTTTTTGACAGAGAGAGATCACAAGTAGGCAGAGAGGCAGGCAGGGGGGGCGGTGGTAGGGGATGCAGGCTCCCTGCTGAGCGGAGAGCCCAGTGCAGGGCTCAATCCCAGGACCCTGAGATCACGACCTGAGCCGAAGGCAGAGGCTTTAACCCACTGAGCCACCCAGGCGCCCCAAATTTCAGCATAACATTTTAAAGAGAAAAAGAATTAGAGTATGTATATTTTTAAATGGAATTTTTAAGAATTTGACTTTTTTTTTTTAAAGATTTTAATTATTTGACAGGCAAGGGGAGCTGCAGAGGCTGAGGAGAAGCAGGCTCTCCACTGAGCAGGGACCCCCAACATGGGCTTTGATTCCAGGACCCTGGGATCATGACCTGAGCCACCCGGGCCCCCCAAATTTGAGTCTTTTAAAGTAATTTTTTACAACTAAAAATCACAGTGCTAATCAGGGAGCAATGCAAATATTTTATATTTCTTCCAGTGAACAGGATTCTCTCAAACTGGTAAGCTGGGAGCAGAGGAGCCTGGAATATTATTTCAGTAGGACTTCATGTCACCCCTTCCCAAATCTTTTCTCAGGCAGAATCATCAGCCAGTCTTCCCTATCAGGGGCTGCCAGGTATAGACTGAGTATCACTTTGCTGAGCACTGAGAGTCTCATTGTGAGCAAGTGAACCAAGATTTTCCCTTCATAGAATCTGTGCTGGAAATAGCTGATAAGCCAATAATCAAACAAATGATACAAATAGGAAACAATGACAATAACTAGAAGAAAAAGAAGAGCCTGAGGGGTAGTGTGTGACCTGGACTGGAAGGCCAGGAATTGAGGATGACCACAGCTCCTGTCACTGAGGCGCTGGTGGGGTTGAGATCTCTGTGCTCGGAAGGCTTAGGATCTGGGAGAACAGCCTTCCAGGTGGCAGGAACAGTTACTGCACAGGGGAAGGAGCTTGGTGTGTCCAGGTGATGATGGGGGGAAAGTCCAGTGAGTGGGCAGGTGTAGAGTGGCGCAGACAGGGCGGAACGGAAGCAGGCACTGGATCCTCTGGGGCCCCTGGGGAGGGGGTCAGAAGCAAGAACGAGCAAAAGTCATCCGATTTTCATTCTGCTGCTGGGGGGAAATCTTGTTTCTAGAGCTAATGAAGCAGTCGGGGGCCTGTGAGGAGGCTGCAGGAGTCTGAGACAGCATCAATTACGACTTTCTCTAGAAGATGGCTGTGAGGGCGGAGAGAAGTCAGACACTGTGGTCTGACAGTGTAATGCCAAGCACCTCACCATTCCTCCGCTGTGCTAGCTACACTTGGCTGTTTAGGTTTAAATGTGAATTAATGGAAAGTGAAAATTCGCCTCCTTCTCATAGTAGCCACATTTCGGCCCTCAGTGGCCACTGCCGAGTGCACAGCACGAGCTGCTGTGTGGGGCAGTATGGAACATTCCATCATTGCAGGTGGTTCTGTTCAACCTGGTGCTTCAGAGCTATGGGCCTGTGACCCATTCTTTCCAAATTCCTTGTTTGTTCTTTCCCAGTGCTTTATTCCTGTCCTGGCAGGGCAACCAGGCCACCTTAAACTTCATTTAATGCCCATTCTGTTAGGAGCAGAGTGGAGGGTCATTTTGTCCTCAAGAAGTTCATAGCTTTCTGGAATTAACCAATGCCATGGTATAACCCTGAGTTTGGAGAAAGTTAGAGGGGTTGTGCAAGGCACGATTTCTACATACTGGATTGTCATCTGGGAGGGCCAGGAGGTAGAGGTCATATGGGAGTGGAAGGCTCACAGTGGGCCTCAGGTGATCACTTGGGGGAGAAAATGGGGGCCAGCTGGGTGGCTGTGTCCAGAATTAAGGAATAGGTTGGAAAAAAAAATTGTATCAACTGTGATCGGCAACTAGGAGCCACAGTTTGGGGTCTTGTCTGTCTGTCACATTGCAGTCTCTTGAGATAAGAGTATTCTCTAGTAGGAGTGAGACCTCACACAAATGTGGGATGAGCCAGAAGAGTGAAAGCTGGAGAGGGGCCAGGAATAAAAGGCAGACGCACCAAGATCCCTGCCAGGCTGCTCAGGCCAGCCCCAGGGGCTGTCCGAAGCAAGTCTAGCTGCCAGAGTAGTACTTCGAGGAGCTCACATGGAGGTCTTGAGACTGTTGCCCTGTGAGGCTACTGCACAATTGGTCAGCAGAGCAGCATTTAGGGAGACGAGCCAGACATGCAGCAGAGGACCAAGGACAGGCTGAACCTGTGGATGTCCCTGGTTCTGTCAGCCCTGTGTCTGAGATGACCACCCCCCACAAGAGCAATGGCCTCAGCTTGCCTTCCACGTGACCAGTCTTCCACGTGACAGGGTCCTCTTTTGACCAACTTTAACCCAAAACCCTTTGGCAAAGGGGATTCAGTGAAATTATTCCCAGGTTTCCAGATGGACCTGCCTGATTCAGCACAAGGGATGTGAGGGACAGTCCCTTGGATCCTCACAAAAGGGATTCTCAGGTGAGAGGAGGCATCAGACCTCCACATTGTCTACCTCGTCACTGGATTGGGAGTGGGCTCGGTTTTCGTTAGGACACTGAAGCCTGCATGCTGCTTATAGCCCTCCCACTGTCTCCTTCTGAACCTGTCTCCCCCTCAGCCTCGAAAGTCAAGTGTTGCTCTCTTCTGCTACTGCAAAAACAAGGCACCGGCAGATCCTCATCTGATAAGAACCTGGTAAGGCTGTCATGGCCCATGCCTGGTAGGAAGGATTGAGATAGCATATCCCGTGCTAAAAACAAGGGTAAAATAGTTCTGAGAACTGTGACACTGTCATCCTTTCTCTAAATGACTTAATTCAACAGACAGATGGTTTTCAATCACTGGCCTCCTTTGTAGGCATGTGATCTGTTTTATGGTAGGGCGAGGAGCTTTGTCGCTCCCTGGGCTCTGCCCCTGGTGCCAGCCCCCGGGCAGCAATGCTTCCTCCCCCTGTCCCCAGTCACCTGCCCTACTGCCTGGCAGCCGGGAAGCAGGAAGACTAAGATTGGAACCGGGGGGAGGAAATTCAGAGGGAGTAAGGCTAAAGGGAACACCTGGAGACTGAAAAATACCTAAAGTGAGCAGCTGAGTCGCTCTAGGTGAGCGGCTGCAGCTGGGTCATGAAGCCTTCAGGGATCGGGGCTCAGCAGGTGACAGCATGGCTGAGCCTTCTCCAGGGTGGCCCCAGTATATTTGGGCCACGGTGGATAAAAATTCCTTCAATTCTGCATCCTTCCCTTCTCTATTCCTTCCTTCCTTCATCTCCCATATATTCATTCTATGTGTGTCTGTGTGTGTGTGATCTCCCCTCCTCCCCCCCCTTTCTCTGTAATAGAATGTTCCACTTATTCAGCCCCCTGTTAAGTCCTCCCCTGTGAGCAAACCCTAGCCCATGCAGGGGTCGGGGGCTGTGTAGGCACATCCAAACGTGGTCCCTGTTCTTCAGGCGCTTCTGTTCTCTCAGTTTTATAGGGGACGGAGCTTCTACTCACAGAAATGGTCTTGCAGCATGTAGAGCAATCTGGGAGCAAGCGTGGCCTTCCCTCGTGTTTGAGGGTAGCTCTCGGGACCTGGGTTCCTGAGCTGCTACAGACCACGCTCATCCTATGCACGGAGACAGCGTGGCTAAGCCCTGCCTCTGGGAGGGGGAGCGAACAACTAGAGCACGTCTCCTTGGAGGACAGCTCAGCAGTTCTCTGTGGACAGAGAAGTCAGGGAGGGGCTAGACTATAGGGGCAGCAGTCCCCCGGGACCCAGGACAACATTCCAAAACCCAGTAAAGCTGCCTCAGTACCGTCCAGTACCGCCCAGGCAGGAGAACCAAATGTGTGTAGTCCTGAGGCAAGAACGGGTGTTTGGGTCAACATTTAGTTTTTTCTGCCCTCCAGCCCTTGCCACTTGGCTGGTCATCTCAGCAGTGTGCGGGAGCTGAGGCTGGTGTGGGCCTGGGTCTCAGCCTGGTCTGTGGCTGGAGGGCACCTTCGTGAGGGCGCTTCCTGCCTCTGCCGGCCCCGTGAGCCAGACTCCCCAGGGCTGAGGGTGCAGGTGGGCCTGATGGTTCTCTCTCTCTCTCTCCAGGGTCAGGTGTGGATTAATGGCTTTAACCTCGGGCGATACTGGCCCGCGCGGGGACCCCAGGTGACTCTGTTTGTGCCACGGCACATCCTGGTGACATCGGCCCCCAACACCATCGTGGTGCTGGAACTAGAGCGCGCGCCCTGCGGTGACAATGGCCCGGAGCAGTGCACCGTGGAGTTTGTGGACAGGCCGGTTATTAGTGCCACCCCGACCTCCAGTCATCCCCCTCCAGGCCTGCCTGACTAACCCTGGGGACTGGACTACATCTGATGGCTAAGCACTGTGACCCTTTGGAGTTTGGGCTTGCACATACCTCACCTATTTCCCCATGCAATGCCAGCACTCACTGGAAAGTGCGATTAGAGAGTAGGGTCAGCATGTGCATTTTCTCCAGAGGTTTCCGGCAGCCTCATGGTGCCCAAGCCTCCACCAGAGTTGGGGGGTGCACCACGAATGCATGAGGAGCTTGGTGGCACGGGAAGGCGTGATGCCTCTGCCCGGCTGGAACGAAAGCTTTAAAGGTGTTCCTGGTTTTTATCTTGAAGGAATCATGTTGTCTTTTTGTGAAATAAAATTTGTATTCAAATGCTGTTGCTGTTTCTCGTGTTGAGTGGATATTAAATTATAGGTTCTGATTTAAATCATAACTAGACTTGAGTAGGTCGAATAAGCCACTTCACTAACTTGTGGTTCAAAGGAATGGAAAATTGTCTTGGTTTGATCTAGTGGACTGCTGCTTCTCTGATCCTCATCTGACTTCCTTTTTTGTTTCTGTGATGTCTACGAGGGGGCCCATAATACAACTCAAAACCATCCTGCGTGCGAACCACTGAAATGGTCAGCCATGGAGAGTGTATGTAATATGGCATCTGCACACTGGGATGCCAGGGAGCCCCAAAAATGCTGACGTAGATCTGTAAGTGCGAACGCTTTCGTGACCTGCTGTGTGCAAAAAGCTGATTACCTTAAAAATAGTCGCATTTAGTGTGTTTAGACATCAGAACGGCACATACCTGCACAACTCAGGCCCGAACGCATGTCGGCAGACACGCATACACGTTGAGTGCGTGCGCGTACACGGTTGCATGGGGATGTGGCATCTCAGAGTATGTGCGTCCTGCCTTGGGGCAGTCACTCTCACTTGCTGAGCGCTGGTCCAACACCACGTGCAGTTCGGAGCATGTTGTCTATTTCACTCACTCCTCCCTCGGGAGAACTGCAGAATGTGCTATCGTCCCCCCGATTTACCCAGCCACACAGCTGTAAACGGCAGAGACGGAATTGGAAGCCGAGCCACCTTGGAGCAAGTGTCCAGGCACACACAGCACACATAATATATCAGCACATGCTTGTGTTCCCACGGTTAAGGATTGGAACGACGGAAACCAAAATGTTACTAGATCATATCTGAGTGGTAAGGATTCGAGAGACAGTTTACTTTTTCTTTTTTGCTCACTCCTATTTTAAATCCTTTACCGGAAAGATGTAAACATTTTTAAGGGAGGAAGAAAGGAAAGGTTTTTGATGCTAATCTACAATGTGTTTTCACGATAGAGTCATTTTCCCTGTCTCGTGGACATCAATAACAACTACAGCAGGGGGTACCGGAGCACTGGTTGAGCCAGCTGAGGGAGGCATCCCTGGGTTGAGACAAACTGAGACTAGAACTTTATTTAGGACTGTTTTCTGTAGCATCTTTGTGTAAATGTCCTCCTGCATGTGATGTTTGAGGCATAACTGCAGGGCAAAGGAAGGGCTGCATGGACTCGTGTTCTCATTACTTTACTCCTCCTTTCGCATGCAGAATGGTACTCCAGAACTGTGCCCAGTTATAAGCTCCAGAAAGAAATGTGAGGTACTTCCTTGCAAAGCACCTGCACTGTCCCTGTAGGGCTCCAGAAGACTTGGGCAGTGGAATGGGGTCTCCTCCCGAGAGCGTGTGCTTGCTTTCTGGGCACCCCATCTTTAAACGGCGATCAGGTAGGCACATGAAAATATGGAACGCTTCAGTGGGAGGCGGGGTTGGATTGCAATCGTCTCTCTCCATCCAAAGCCAGCGTTTGGTCAGCTCCTGTCCAGGGTGTCCTGTTCTGGAAAACCAGATCTTGCTACATAGATTGTGCCACCGTGGACACCTCTCATCCCCACCCCCCCAGATCTCCATACCACCTCGGAGGGGCGTAATGTCACATATGGTGCTATTCTTAAAATGTGATTTGCCTTGGGGCGCCTGGGTGGCTCAGTTGGCTAAGCAGCCTAGTCTTCATTTCGGCTAGGTCATGATCTCAGGGCCCTGGGATTGAGCCCCATATTGGGCTTCCTGCTCCACGGAGTCTGCTTGTCTCCTTCTGCTTATGCCCCCTCCCTGCTCTCTCAATCAATCAGTCAATCTTTAAAAACATGATGCAACTTCAGGCACTCCTGATTTCTCAACTCTGTGTTTGGATGCTGCCTCTGAAAATAATAAAAGCAGTGCCTTCATTGCCTGCTATGTAAAATTAATCTTTAAGCTGATTTTAATATTCTGGGACTTTCTGAGCTGACCATAACACCAGTGGTGTTGGAATATTAGCACACTCTCAGTCACCCTTGTGCTGAACATTGTGACCTTTTTTTCCTTTGTACCCTTACTTAGATGTACCACAGATTTGTATGCCCTACAGAACATCTTGTTTTAAATAGCTTTAAATAGCTTGGGTGGCAAGGGTGGGGGGTGTGCACCTGGATGGCTCAGTAAGTTAAATGTCTGCCTTCTGCTCAGGTCATGATCTCAGGGTCCTGGACTAGAGCCCTGTGACAGGCTCCTTGCTCAGCAGGGAGTCTGCTTCTCCCTCTCCCTCTGCCTCTCCCCTTACCCCACTTGTACTCACACTCTCTCTCAAATAAATAAAATCTTTTAAAAAACAATAAATTAATAGCTTTATTGGAGACACCTGTGTGGCTCAGTCAGTTAAGCACCTGACTTTGGTTCAGGTCATGATCCTGGGGTCCTGGGATTAAGCCCTGCGTCTGACTCCCTGCTCATCGGGAAGTCTGTTTCTCCCTCTGCAACCCCCACCCACTGTGTGCCCTCTCTCTCTCTCAGTCAAATAAATAAAATTTTAAATAAATAGCTTTATTGAAAAAGCAATTTACATGCCAAAAAAATTCACCCATATGAAGGTACAGTTTGATGAGTTTTACTAAATTTATACAGCTGTGCAGCCATCACCACAATCCAGTCTTAGAATACCTCACCCCAGAGGGGGCACCTGGGTGGCTCAGTGGGTTAAAGCCTCTGCCTTCGGCTTGGGTCATGATCCCAGAGTCCTGGGATCGAGCCCCGCATTGGGCTCTCTGCTCAGCGGGGAGCCTGCTTCCTCCTCTCTCTCTGTCTGCCTCTCTGCCTACTTGTGATCTCGATCTCTCTGTGTTAAATAAATAAATAAAATCTTTTTTTTTCTTTTAAGATTTTTATTTATTTATTTATTTGTCAGATAGAGCGCAGGAGCGAGCACAGGCAGACAGAGAGGCAGGCAGAGGCAGAGGGAGAAGCAGGCTCCCTGCCGAGCAAGGAGCCTGATGTGGGATTCGATCCCAGGACGCTGGGATCATGACCTGAGCCGAAGGCAGCCGCTTAACCAACTGAGCCACCCAGGCGTCCCAAATAAATAAAATCTTTAAAAAAAAAAAAAAAGAATACCTCACCCCAGAAAGTTCTCTTGTGCAGGAAGTCTTCATTCCCACTCCCACACTAGGCAACGGCCTGACCCATTTGCTGTCTCTGTGGTTGTGCTGTCACAGGGATCACAATAGGCAGGCTTTTGTGTCCGACTTCTCTCACGTAGCATCATGTGTTTGAGGTGCGGCCATACTGTATGTAGCGTGTTCAGGAATCTGTTCCTTTTTATTGCTGAGGAGTATTCCATTGGGTGGACACAACACCTTTTGTTTATCCATTTGCTGATTGATGAGCGTTTAAATTGTTTCAGGTATGGGGCTATTCTGAATAGTGATGGTGTGAACACCCATATCCAATTCTTGGTGTGGTCATATGTTTTCATTTCCCCCGAGTAGAATTGTTTAGTCAGACAGTAAACATGTGCTTTTTAAGAAACTGCCAGACAACCTCAGAACATCATTTTCGAGGCTAGTGAGGACCGAAGAAGCAGCAGAGTGTGCTATGCAAGGTGCCGTCGGTCCGGAGTGGTCCTCCGTCCTCTCTCTTCTCCCTGCTCCACCCGTGAGCATCTCTCTTTTTGTCTCTGTTAACCCGTCAGTCTTTGGTTCTCAGCAAACTCAGTTTATTCAGAATGAGATTGTTTAGTGCTCATCTAAGTTTGGGTTTTTTTCATTGTTTCCCCAACAAGCAACGTATCTTCTGTCAGATGACACAAATAGGAAATGATCTTGTGTGATCTTTGTTTCTTGCCTTAGGAGAAAAAAAAGTCATTTTCTGAAATCGCTTTTTTAGTCACTGTGAAGGATTCTGTCTGGTCTGTGGTAGACTAGATGGCTGATGTGAACCACTAACTCGTGGGCTGTGAGGAAAGTGCAGTCAGTGTCCAGACAACAAGAGGGGGTGGCTCTGGGTTTGAGCCGTGGCCCTGCTGCATTCTGGGTGGTCCCCGGCCCTCCAGCCTTCTGGCGGCAATGTTTGTTAACTGGACACCCAGCAGCCGTGTAAATGCCCCATGAAGATTCTGAACAGATTCCCCACCACACAGTAGCTCTGCTTGCATCCCAAGGGGCTTTCCCACATGTGAGAAAGCCTCCCACGAGCTTCATTCCCCTGAACTCCCCACGCAGAAGCACAGTGTCGCCAGGTGAAACAGGACAGGCTCTGGGACAGAAACACAGGTTCCCGTTCCTACTTCATCACTTACCACTGGCATGGTCTCAAATAAGCAACTCACTTATAAGCTTCAATTTCCTCATCTCCTACGTGTGGTTCCCCACCTCATGGGGTTTTAAATCCAATGCAGTAATCATAAAACACTTCAGATGGCACTTGTCATATGGTAGGTGCTTACTGAATGCTAGTTGGATCCTTTCCTCCACAGAAGTTGGTAAGCCACCATCTGGTAGCCTGAGAGACAAGGGGGAAGAAAGGCCACCTAGGAACCACCACCCTTACTGTATCCCTTTGTGTTCAGTTCAACGTGCTGGTTCTCCTAACCAGGCACTGTGCTTGGCTGAAGGATGCAAAGAGGAAGGAGACAGTCTAGTATAAAACATGGACACAGGGCACCTGGGTGGCTCAGTTGGTTAAGCCTCTGCCTTGGGCTCAGGTCATGATCCCGGGGTCCTGGGATCGAGCCCCACATTGGGCTCCCTGCTCAGTGGGGGTCTGCTTCTCTGCCCCTCCCCTGGCTTATGTGCATTGTCTCTCTTAAATAAAATCTTTAAAACAAAAAACAAAAACGAAACATGGACACAGATTGTTGGTGGCAGAAGAGGTTCCACAAAAAGTTAGGGTGTGTCGACTGTCAAGACCCTCCAGCATTGCAGGGTGCTGGGGGGAGGGGGTGGAGGCAGCGACTGGAGGCTGCCCCAGCCCATGGAAAAGACTCTTGTTCTCAAAACCTAAGTAGGGCCCTTCTGCTGCAGCAGCCATTGAAGAGAAGCAGCCGTGGCTCTGTGCTACCCCACGGCCAAGGGTCTTAACAAGGGCCACAAGACACCAGGAACATGAGCAAGCTGGCACGCAGCTGCCCCCAGCACCTCACCAAGCACACCAAGTCATGCAGGCTGGGATTCAGTGGGTGTGCTGCTTTGCCCTCTGTGAGCAGCACACCAAGGAACAGCTTGAGTTCTCCAAGGACAAGTGGGCGCTCAAGATCATCAAGAAAAGGACCAGACTCACATCCACACCAGGAAGAAGTGAGAGGAGCCGAGGAATGTCCCAGCCGCCACAGGAAGTTTTCCAAGGCTGCCAAGAAGGACTCAGTCCCTCCTCCAGCTCTGTGCATAAGAAGACCTTTACAGAAGAAGAGGAAGGAGCGGGAGCCTTCCAGGGCCAGTGTGTTGAATTCCCAGCCCAAAGGGCATTTCTCATCATTGCATCCTGTTTGGGTTGTTGTCTGTTTATTGTATATAAAGCACTTTAATAAAGTTTGTGTAAGTGGCAGAAAACAACTGTTTTGTGATGCATGATTCTAGGGACCAGGAACCTGTACAGGGGGGCAGTAGGATGGCCTGTCTTTGTTCTGTGATAGCTGGGGCCTCTGCTGGATACTGGAATCATCTGGAGTTTCCTTCACTCACACCTGGAACTGGGGCTGGGATGACCTGAAGTCCGAGCTCAGGTGGGACTGTCACTGAAGCAACTACGTGGGACCTTTCCGTGTGGCTCTGGCTTCTCCAGTGCGGTGGCCAGGTTCTGTGAGCGTGAGTAAGCTTTCCAGTAGAACCAGGCAGAACCTGCATGGCTCTATAAGACCCAACTCAGGAGTCACACAATCCCACTAGACTCTGCTACACACCCGGATTCAAGAGGAGAGCACAGAGATCCCACCACTTAATAGAAGGAAGGACAAAGAATTTGTGGCCATGTTTTTTTTTTTAAGGTTGTTATTTGACAGGGGCACCACCCAGGCAGCTCAGTGGATTAAAGCCTCTGCCTTCGGCTCAGGTCATGATCCCAGGGTCCTGGGATCGAGCCCCGCATCGGGCTCTCTGCTCAGCGGGGAGTCTGCTTCCTTATCTCTCTCTCTCTCTCTCTCTCTCTCTCTCTCTCTCTCTCTCTCTCTGCCTGCCTCTCTGCCTACTTGTGATGTCTGTCAAATAAATAAATCTTTTTAAAAAAAGGTTTTTATTTGACAGAGAGATAGAGAGCACAAGTAGGCAGAACAGCAGGCAGAGAGAGAGGGAGAAGCAGGCCATCTTTTGAGCAGGGAACCCAACATGGGGCTCCATCCCAGGACCCCAGGATCATGGCCTGAGCCGAAGGCAGAAGCTTAACCAATTGAGCCACCCAGGCGCCCCAATTTGTGGCCATTTAAAAAATAATAATAACCCTCTCACAAGTACATATAGTGCTGGGCATAGCATAACCAGTTTTCTGTATTTCTGTCCATTCCACTTAAAGTCTAAGAACCCCTTGAGCGTGAACTGAGACCTAATCGCCCTTGGCCCAAGCCCCCACCGGCAGAGCAGTGTACTTGGTTCACAATACATACATTTAGCCTGTGTGTAATGAATTGAATTCCTCTCTTTTGCAGGTTAGCTGGCCCCTGGTGATCCCACAAAATATTAACAAAAGGGGAATTATGACTCTGAACCCAGACTAGAAATCCACTAGGTAAACCTGCCACCAGCCACAGTCATGCCGGTGTGAGGAGATGGGCATTGCCCTTAGAGCTCAATCTGGTTTCCCCCTTTATTCTGTTTGGGGACATCTTTCGATCTAGATTTCTGAGCAAGAGGGGCCCTCTCTCCAATTTGCTTCCACTTTAATTCTTGCTGAGCGATGGGATCCTTTTCCCAGTGTGCTCAGGCCGCTCTGGCACACATGTCCTCTTTTCCGTGGCTTTTGAAATCATGAGGTGTCCCGAGAAGTGCCAGTGAGGAAGCCCTAGGGTTTCGGGTCTGGTCACCATCAAGGGTAAGTGGGCTCCTCAGCTTTAGCCATTAGAGTTGGCTTTTTTTTTTTCCCCATTTACTTACTCAATGTTTATTCAGTACTTACTCCGAACCCCACTCTACTGAGTAGGACACCTTCTGGCCTCTCTTAGACGGACGAGTAAATGGACGGCATGACATTGTGCTGGGGATACAGTGCTGAGGGGTAAGACCAGAGCCCTGTGATATCTGGATCTAGTCACAGACTTGATGTGGAAGCTGGCTTGCTCAGGGCTGGCTTCCTGGAGCCAAGCCAGGTGGGGAGTCAGAGGAGGAGAAGACATAGAAGTGAAGACAACACGAGGTGCTTGGGGAGGGAAGCAGTACCTGCAGAGATCCAGGGTCTGGAGAGCTGATGGAGAATTCCAGAAACTGGTGCCATGCAGCTCAGTCTGACTGGAGTTCGGAGTGCGGAGAGAGATGCAGGGATTGGAGCTCTCTCTACCCGGACAGTAGTGTCCTGAACTTAGTGTCCACGCATCTGTTCTCCTCCGAAGTTTCCAGGCTCCTGCCCTAAACTCCAATGGTGCTTTAATAATTATAATAAAACAATAATGACAATAATAACAAATATATGTACAGTACTTTTAAGGTTTTATTTTGCAGACAGTATCTCACTGAATCTTTAAAAAAAAAAAACTTTTGAAAAAATAAGCCAGGTGATATGCCACGCAATTGGTAGTTTAGGAAAACTGAGAAGTAGGGAACCTTGTGATTTACCCCAAATTATGGGGGCTGAAACTACAAGTCAAGTCTCTTGCTGACAAAGCCCCCATCCTCTCCCCAGGGAAAGCTTGCCTTGATCGATTAGGCTGCAAGGAGATAGTTTTGTGTTCCCTTTGAGAAAACTCAACACACAAGACACTATTTCAGCCATGCTGCCTGGCCACCATCAGGCCAGGTGTGAGCTGTGGCCCCAGGTTTTCGTGAGTGACCCAGCGTGTTCACGTGTTTGTGGAGATCAGAACTGCCCAAATATGTGGGATCCCAGTGGACACAGGTCAGGAAGCAAGGAGCCCTCCACACCAGGCATCCCTCCCCAGTAAAATCCACTGTTGTAGAGTGTGGCCTTAATCTGTTCTTTGACACTCAGCAAACTCCCCCAGGAACTGAGCTGGAAGGTTCCGTGAGCAGCAGGTATCTCTGAAAGGAGTGAGCAGAGAGAGACGTGGCATGGGAATGCTGCTGAGCAGTCAGATGGCAACTGTCGCTCCCTTGAGCTGAGCCTGGCTGAGAAGACTGGGCCAGATGGAGAAGCACAGCTCACTGACTCCACTGAGCCCTTGGGATGATAAGAACCTCGGAACTTTCTATGTGGGTGTCTTGCCTCGCTGGCCCACATTCCGCCATCCTCAGTAAACACCAGCACACACATCTGTAAAGAACAAACAGTGAATTGCTCAAGCAGACACACTGATGAGATCATCTGATCGGACCACAGGTGGTCAGCCTCCTCCCAGAGCCCTCAGGGACCTTGATGAATCTTCCACCGTTTTGTACTCGGAAATCGAGATGGCCTAGAAGCTACATACCAAATCTTTTCACTAGATGGGATTTTTGCCGTCCTCAGGATCTGTAGGAAGAAAGCCAGAGGAGAGACAGCTGGGTAAAGGACTGGCTTTGTCTTTCTATTCAAAGATTCTGTGATTTCCTGATCAGCTGATACAAGGGAGGTGTTTACTGGATGGAATCCATTCATCTTCCAGGCCTTGTCTTCGGGTTTGCAGATTCAAGTCAGTCTTGTTACAAACTCTACAGAAACCAGCCTGGTTGGTTGGAAGACGGAATTCTGATTGTTCAGAAGGGTGGAGGTGGAGGAAGGAGAAAGGAGATGGCAATGATCATCTGATTTCTTTCCACTCTGAACTCTTACCAGCTGGGAAGGAGCCTCCCATCTCAGGCGGTCAAACAGAGCAGTGCTTTTGAGAATAACCACCTTCTCCTCCTGCTATAAAAGTACAGTATGGGGGACGCCTGGGTGGCTCAGTTGGTTAAGTGGCTGCCTTCGGCTCGGGTCATGATCCCAGCGTCCTGGGATCGAGTCCCACATTGGGCTCCTTGCTCCGCAGGGAGCCTGCTTCTCCCTCTGCCTCTGCCTGCCTCTCTGCCTGTGCTCGCTCTCTCTCTCTCTCTCTCTCTAACTAATAAATAAATAAATAAAGATCTTTAAAAAATTAAAAAAAAAAAGTACAGTATGGGGGACACCTGAGTGGCTCAGTCGGTTAAGCATTTGCCTTCGGCTCGGTCATGATCTCAGGGTCTTGGGATCGAGTCCTCTTCTCAGAGGGGAATCTGCTTCTCCCCTGTTCATGCTGTCTGCCTCTCTCAAATAAATAAAATCTTAAAAAGAGCTCAGTGTGCACAGTCCTGTATGGGAACAGATAACATAACAGATAACACTGTGCGGAAGGTACACACTGCACAGTGGGAGCAAACTAGACTTTGAAGCCCTCCTCACTGAGTAGGAATTTTCAACGTCATCTTGGTCTCAAATGCTCCTCTTTCTCTTGGTAACAAAATTCTGCCATTTTCTGCTCCCATGTTTTTCTACACCGATTTATCCCTTCTGTATAGAAATTCTATCACTGAAGTCCTTGGTCTCTGCACCTGAAAAGTCTCCAAGATCCATTCTCTGTGGAAACGTTATTCATCTGCTATATGCCCTACAAAAGTGCTTATAGCTTGTGTGTCTTGGCTCAATCCAGGACAGCGCTCATGCCCTCAACTCTCAGTGAGGACCTCATGTCTGCTTGGCATTGAGGATAAAATGGTAACCACTTTACCATCCCCTCTCTCAAGAGCATGGAGCTACTCTCAGTAGCAATAATAAGAAGAACAAGGCCTGTGCCTTCAAGAGGTTTATAGTTGGTAGAAGAGGTAAGTAAACAGACGGACTCCATGCATGGAACAGTCTCATGACTGGAACAGGATCATGGCAGGGCAGCACAGGACAGGCCCACAGTCCAGGGGCCAGCAGGACCTCAGACAGGAGCTCTGGTGCATGCAGTTTATAGAGGGGAGGTGCCGAGGAGAGAGGGAGTGAGGGAAGAACATGGGCAGGGGAATAAAGATAAGCCAGGAGACTAACTTCAGCTGAGAACAGCCACTGTTGACTTAGTTCGCAATTCTGCTGGGCAGTTCCAGTCTGGACCAGGCTCTGCTGATGTTGGCTGGGCTTACTCCCATGTCTGAGGTCAGGTGGTAAGGCAGCTTGGGCGGCTGGTTCTAGAGAAACACACGTACTCATTGTATCATGAAGTTGGTCTCATCTTGAGTTAGGGAGGCCAGACTTATTACCTGAAGCCATGTCTGCCAGCCATTGGCTGCAGGCTGTCATGAGAGCAGCCTACCTAGATGTGTTCTGGGGGACTCATGGAGGGGAGCCCAAAACAAGGGGAGAGAGGGGCATCTCTGAGGTTGCAACCAGAGCTCATAGAGGCTGGAGACGGGTAACCACTCCCTGATGGAGACTTGAGCAGTCATCTTCTGCATCTGCTGTAGGTCTCTACCGTGAAGCCTAAAGGATAAGATTTGGCCACCTGAAGTGTGGGGAAAGTGTGCTGGGTAAAGCTGACCATATTTGCAGATGGCCAGAGCCACGAGAGAGTAAGGCCAGTCCCAGACACGTGAGTGATGGGGATGGACAGTGCTGAGAACATGTGGGCTGCAAAGGTGTCCAGGAAGCTGATGTGAAGTGTCTCATTTGATTGTATATAATGAGGATAACACTGTTGAGGCATTAGCCCAATATTTCTGTATCATTCAGTATAGACTGAGTTCTATCCCATAACAAACAACACCCAAATCTTTGTAGTTTAAAACGAGATTATTTCTCATTCTTGCTACATCCTTTGCCATCAGTTAGGGGTTGCGGTTCCCTGTTGTTTTCACATTAGGCCCCAAGCTGACAGAGCAACCACCACCCAGAGCATTCCTCCCGTAGTTGCCAGAGTGCAGTGATAGCCCCCACAAACAACAAGAAAAACCAGACTTTAATCTTGAAAGTATCTTTAGGAATAGAAAGTCACCACAAAAATGCTGAAATTACTCCTCATCAAAGATAAAGGTCAGTCCTAAACATGTAGCATGAAATAAAATATATACAGAGAAAAATGATAGGATGATAAAAAGAAATGGACAACCCTTTATCAGAGAGCCCTGAAAAACTGATGGGACAGTAAGAAAGAGATAAATCCTTAGAGACATGTTTGCATTTGGCGATCCAAAGTAAACCAACAGTGAAACTAGAAAGTGTCTTGGGGTTTCTTCGTGAGACACGGGGGCAGGGATCTTCAAGGTTGGGAGGTCCAGTAGGAGCCAGGCCCACATTATGCTGGGGGGCTCTGATCCTTAGGATACAAGTGGGCCAAATGGAAACCACCTTCCTTTGTCTAAATCTCAGGGGATGTAGGGACAAGTGCGTGACTGTGCAGTAAGACAGGAATAAGTGATATGACCCCTCCCTGAGGTTCGGAGCACAGGCCATCCCTTGTGTGGAACTGTGGTCTAAACTTGCATCACTGAGGTAGTGCACTAAACATCAGGCTGTGAGCTGAAGTCCTGTGCAAAACTGGTAATGCCCCTTTGTGTCTGACAGAAGCAATCCTCTTTGGAATAAGGGCAGCTTCATCCCACACCTTGGGAAATCCCCCCAAATAATTTTCAGGGTCAAAGAACAGTCACAGTCAAATATAAGCAAACACACACACAAAAACGAAACAATATAGACTAGAACCAGCAGAAACAGACCCACCCAAGCTTCAGATATTGAAGTTTTAAAATGTATTTTAAAATAAATACAGTATTTAAAGACCAATAAACAAGGTCTGCAGGGGATGGGAAACTATGATGAGGCCTCACAGATTTGTGAGAGAACTAAACAGAACTTCGGGAACTACAAAATAAAATAGCCAGATTTTCATCTGTACCATGAAGGCAGAGAACTTTGAGTCCAGAGAGGGGAAACGCAGACTCAAAGTCACACAGGAAGTCGGCGGCACAGACAAAGCCTGGGCCCAGGCCCAGCCTCCCCATCCTCTGTCTTCCCCCCGGTGATTCCAGCAGATAAGCAAGGCCTCCGCTGGGCAGAGCTGCCTCTCTCTGCTGAGCGGTCTCAGAGAGTATTTTGTCTTGGGTTTGTTCATCCATTAAAAAGAAAGGGAAGGGGCCCCTGAGTGGCTAGGTTGGTTAAGCATCTGCCTTTGCCTCAGGTCATGATCCCAGAGTCTAGGGATCGAGTCCGCATCAGTTTCCCTGGTCAGAGGAAAGCCTGCTTCTCCCTCTCCCTCTGCCTGCCACTCCCCCTTCTCTGTGTGTGTGTCAAATAAATAAAGTATTAAAAAAGAAAAAAGAAGGGAAGTAGAAGCTAGGACTTTTTGCAGGAATTTTTGTTAACAAAATTCCTTTTGTGTCAGGATACCATGAATTCCCGTTGTAGGTATCTATAAGATGCAAGCTTATTTCCTTCCTCAATGCCCGAAACTTACAACACTTGTTATACTTTGATTGCTGTTATTATGGAAAATGGTGAGGGAGAACTGTTCTTTCCAACTCCCACTTGGAGAAAACATGTCCCCGAAAATCCACGCATCCTCAAATTAAATGTACTAAGAATCTCACGGTCTCTTTGGGACAGAGGCCCCTCTCCAAAAAGAGCCTGTTGTTCTTGGTCCTAACTCTAGACACTAAGGCAGTTATCTCACCCAGGGGTTTTTGAGATGAGGGGCAATTTCCTGTTTTGGAGACACTGTTGTTAATAATTCACCTGTGCTCACCCGATGTCAGTGAGTGGTCCTCATGGAGCTTCTGCAGTGTGGCCCTGGGCTCCCCAGGCAGTAGCCCACGATGATCACAGTACCCGACAAAGAAGAGAAATGTCCCGCTTTTCATTAGGCAGAGGACACAAGTGAATATCCAGGGCACAGTGTCAGAAATGCAGACTTGCAGATTAGGACCACGCTGGCAAAATGTTCAGTGAGCCTTGGGTACAGAAGAGGAAATGTGTAGGACAGAGAACAAGCTCCCACGTGTGCTCCAAGAGCTAGGCTGCCTTCAAGTTGCTTTGTGCAGGGGCTGCTAATCCCATCTGCAATTACATCCCTCTCTATGGCACGTAGCTCGAAATAGAACTGGCACGTAGCCAGTTCCGTGGGATCTTCATTCTTGCGTCCTCGGTACCCGTGCCAGCACATCTAGCCCCTAGTAGGTTCTCAATCGATGCTTCATGGGTGAAAGAGGCCTTCCATGACTGTGTCCCCAGGCAAAGAGGACATCCACATGTCTCCAGCATTCCTTCCGGTAGGTCTGACACAGATGTGAGGGTAGGTGTCCTTCTGTTGAAGAATCTGATAAGATCTGTCTTCAAAACCTTCCCAAGTTTCTGTGAACCCCTGGAGGGCTCACTTTCTCACAGTTTCCTCTGGCTAGACATTCTACCTCTGCTTCCACTGAATTGGTTCAGTTCATGAATGATCTCACCATCCGACACGCCCTGTTGCAGTATCTTGACTCAAATGTGGAGCCGAGTCCCTTGAGTTTCACAAAAACCTCACCCACATTAGGCCTTTTTATCCTTCAAACTTTATAGAAGCTTTGAAGAGATTGTGGGCTAGGGGTTGTCTATGTGGCAAAGCATAAGCTCAGTAATTTTGAATATTAGATATTCCAGGGTTTTTTTTTAAAGATCTTATTTTTAGGTAATCTCTACACCCATTGTGAGGCTTGAACTCACAACACCAAGATCAAAAGTCACACGCCCTTTCCGACTGAGCCAGCCAGGTGCCCCTAGATATTCTAGTTTTCACAAGACATTTTCCTGTCATCCGTATAGGTTGCCCATCTTTTTATCTTCTCTCCTCTTTTTTGTCTACTCCAACCTCAGAAGTAATTAATTAATTAATTAATTAATTAACTTATCTATTTATTATATTTTATTTATTTGACAGAGTGCACAAGCAGGGGGAGTGGCAGGCAGAGGGAGAGGGAGAAGCAGGCTTCCCGCTGAGCAAGGAGCCTGATGTGGGGCTCAATCTCAGGACCCCAGGATCAAGAACTGAGCCGAAGGCAGATGCTTAACTGACTGAGCCACTCAGGTGCCCTCTGAATTTCTGATAGTTTTTAACATAAACATGTCCTGTCTGTGTTCCTGAAATGACACATGCTCACCTTTGTCCTCCAGGTTCAACTTCTTCAGAAGAGGCCCCAGAGGCAAATGACTTCGACACACTGAGACAGAGGAGGAGAGGAGTCAGAAGGAAAGCAAAACAGGCAGATTGTGTGAGCATCCCTGAGTCCTGAGAAGATTTCTAGCATGGCTGCCTCCCACGACCAAGCCCTTGGGGTTAGGCAGCATAATAGCATCCCCACCAAGATTTTGATATCTCGGCAAATGGGGCTTTTTGAGCCATCGTTCCCAAGGCCAAGCTTGGGGAAGAAGCAAGATCCCTGAGGTCCCCCTCACGGGGCAGGTGGGGAGACAGTAGAGCATGAGTGTCTACACATGGGCCAAGGCAGCCTCCAAGGGGTCGCAGGACCCAGAGTGGAGAGCAGTAGGAAGGTCTCCCATGCCAGCTAGAGCAGCAGCAAGTAGTAAAGGTCTAGACAGCCTCCTGTCTCACTAAGCCTCCTGAGGCCACAGAGGACAACAGGAGAAAATGGAGTGTCTCCCGGGTCACAAAGGGATTGCCAAAGGATCTGATAAATCCTGGATAAAGGGCCTGTCAACTCAGCGGGTCACTTCATGGATGGATGCTTGAGGCCCCGACAGGCTGAAGTGTATCTCCGCAGGTCCTGACATCAACAGATGACGAAGACCAGAGTCCCTTTCTCAAAACTGTAACACCACACGGTACTGAGGAGAGGGGGAATAGGTGAGACACTGAACTGACTTGAGATTATGTCTTTGCCTCTTAGAAAACCGGGGTCTCAAAATAGAAATGAGTTCAGTTCTAGAAGGAAGTTTACTGTTTACACCCATGTGTATCTCGTTTAACACCTCTGGTAGGATCAGGACTTCCTGGTGTCAGTAAATGTTTTAGAATCTTTTGTTATTTTAGTGGGTGTTATTACTTCCTCAAAAATAGATCAGCATATTTATTGGAAAGTATTTTCTACACTATTACATTGAGTTCATCTCAAGTGAGCTCTTGTTTTGATTCTTGATCTTGCTCTTTGTTTTAGAATTATATTTTTTTCCTTGGACTATGGAATTTGGTTTTGCATGTTCATTTTCACTGGGAAATTTTCTGTTAGTTTGCCATAAGGATTTGTTTCTGTCTGTCACAGTCTCTCTCTCTCTCTCTCTCTCTCTCTCTGCTCCTCCATCCCTCTATAGAAATCCTGAGGTTGCTTCTGTACAGAATGTTGTTGGTGCCCTACCCAGAAGCCTTTGCCTGCTGGTGCGCCCCTCCTCTATCCGGAGTGAGCTTTGGATGCTCCCTTCCCCGGAGAACTACTCTGTGCTTAATTTGGAAGATGCCTCACTGACATGGGAACACAAAAGACCAGACCAAAGGTGGCTCAGTCAGTTAAGTGTCTGCCTTCGGCTCAGATTGTGATCCCAGGGTCCTGGGATCAAGCCCCACATCGGGTTTCCTGCTCAGCAGAGAGTCTTCTCCCTCTTCCTCTGCTCTTCCCCCCTGCTCATGTTCTCTCTCTCTCTCAAATAAATATTTTTTTAAAAATACCAGACCCTTTGCCTCAAAGTGGGATTAATTTTGTAATACAGTTCATGCCTAAGAGGCCTTGTGGGGGCAAGCCCATGCTGGGAACTTGTGATGGTTCATTTTATGTGTCAACTTGATTAGGCCATGGAGTGTCCAGACATTTGGTCAAACACGATTCCGGTGAAGGTTTCTGGATGAGATTAATATTTGAATCTCTAGGTTGAGAAAAGCAGATTGCTCTCCCTGGTGTGGGAGAGCCTCATCCTATCCATTGGGGAGCTGAATAGAACAAAAAGGCTGACCCTCCAATGAACAAAAGAGAAAATTCCTTCTGCCTGAGTGCCTCCAAACTAAGACATTGGGTTTTTCCTGCCTTTGGACTCAAACTGAAACACTGGCTCTTCCTGAATTTCTAGCCTATAGGCCTTCAGCCTGGAACTATACCATCGTTTCTGGTCTCCAGCTTACAAACTCACCCTGCAGATCTTGGATCTTGTCTGCCCCATAAGCACATGAATCAATTCCTTAGAGAAGTCCCTAGATAGATGATGGATGGATGGATGGATGGATGGATGGGTGGATGGATAGGTAGGTAGATAGAAAGATAAAATCCTACTGGTTCTGTTTCTCTGGAGAACCCTAACTTCTTTGCTTATTTTCTTCCCCTTTCCTACCCCACACCCTTCCTCCCCTCTCTACACAGCAGCCCCTAGTAAATCGCTTGCACCGAAAATCTGTCTCAGACTCAACTTCTAGAGAATTCAACTCATGACTCCCTCCAATTAGCAGGTTAGAGTTACAGTCCACAACCAGGTCTTATGTTTGAATCTCAAGTCCTACAGTTCTGGAGGTATCGAGGCATCACAGTTCTGACTCCTGAGTCCTGTGCTTGAGGCTTGGTTCAAATCTTAGCTATGAACCTGTATCCATCCTCCAGCCTACGAGGCCTACAACTATCAACCAGCAGTTCTTCCCTCTTCTTTCAGAGGCCAGATAGCTCTGCCCTGATCTAGCCTCTGGCTTCAAATCCTCCCATATCCCATGGAGTGGAGTTACCCTTCAGGCTCAGAGCTCCTGGCAACTACTGACAGCCTCAGGTCCCAGGACCCAGCCAACTTGAGGTCCTAGCTTTGCTCACTACTTTACTTTCATTTCCCAGTTCTGGTCCTCTGAGATATTTAGTCCCAGAATTTTTCTGCAATATTTTTTATTGGTGTATAATTTCCATGCCATAAAATATGCATATTGTTAACTGTATAGTTCAATAAATTTTGATAAATGAATCTCCCCAGGTGACCCACACTCAGTAAGATACAGGAAATCTTCATCACCAGTTTACTGCTCTGCACTCGTCCACAGCTGATACTCCACCACACGTCAAAGGCAACCGTTGTAATTTTTGTCTCCGTAGATTAGTTTTGCCTGTTCTAAAGCTTCATATACGTAGAATCCTACAATATGTGCCTTTTGTATCTGGCTTCTTTTGCTCGACATAATGTTTCTGAGGCATATCAATGTTTTAAATGACTTACTCCTTGATTTACATTACTGAGTAATAAACCATTGCATGAATATACTACGCCTATTTATCCATTCTGTTGCTAATGGACAGTTGGATTATTTCCAGTGTTTGGCTATTATGAATAAAGCTATTACACACATTCTTCTACTAAATATTTTTATTTATACATATTCACATACCATAAAATTTACTCATTAATGATGCACAATTCAATGATGTTTATTATATTCACAGAGTTATGCAGCCATCACTATAATCTACATTTTGAAGTTTGTCATCACCCCAAAAAGAAACTTATGCCCATTAGTGCTCAATCCCCATCTCTTGGCACTAGAAGATCCTGGCCCTAGGTAACCCCTGATCAACTTTTTGCCTCTATAAATTTGCCTGACCCGAGGTCATAAAGATGCATAACTATGTTTTCTTCTGAGAACTTTACAGTTTTAACTCTTACATTTAGATCTGGGATCTATTTTAATTTTTTGTGTACAAAGCGGGTAGCAGTTCAACTTCATTCTTTTACAGGTGGATATCCAGTTGTTCTAACATCAGTTTTGAGAGAAACCATTCTTTCCCCCCATTGAATTATCTTGACACCCATGTCAAACAAACAATGAACCATAAACATGCTGGTTTATTTCTTGACTCTCAACTCTAATACCTTGATCTATATGTCTATCCTTATGCTGTACCACATTGTCTTAATTGCAGTAGCTTGGTAATAAATTTTGAAATCAGGAAGTGTGAGAGCTCCGACTTTATTTCCTTTCAAAGTTATTTTAGCTCTTCTGGATCCCCTTCATTGCTGTATAGAATCAGCTTGTCAATTTCTACCCCTCCCTCCAAAAAAATTTTTAAAGCCAGCTGGGTTGTGATAGGGATTTTATTGAATCTAAAAATCTTTTTTTTAACTCAATTTTTTTAATTAAAAATAATCTTGGGATGCCTGGGTGGCTCAGTTGGTTAAGTGGCTGCCTTCAGCTCAGGTCATGATCCCAGTATCCTAGGATCGAGTCCCGCATCGGGCTCCTTGCTCAGCAAGGAGCCTGCTTCTCCCTCTGCCTCTGCCTGCCACTCTGCCTGCCTGTGCTCACTCTCTCTGACAAATAAATAAATAAAATCTTCTAAAAAAAATCTTAACATACAAGGTATTATTTGCTTCAGGGGTACAGGTCTGTGACTCATCAGTCTTACGCACTTCACAGCACTCACTATAGCACATACCCTCCCCAATGTCCATTACCCAGCCACCCCATCCCTCCCATTGCCCTCAGTATTGACATTTTTTAAAGATTTTTAAAATACCAAATCTTCTAATCAGTGAGCACAGAATGTCCTTTTATCGATTTAGGGCTCCTCTAGCTTTCATACTTGTACTTTTTTTGGTTAAATTTATCTATGTTCTTGTACATGGAATTGTTTTCTGATTTCATGTTTGATTATTCATCGCCAGTGTATAGAAATGGAATTGATTTTTGTATATTGATGTTGCATTCTATAATTTGCTGAACTTTTCTGTTCTAATACTTTTTTATGGATGCCTTAGATTATGTCATCTTATAGTTTTACTTCTTCCTTTCCCATCTGGATGCATTTTATGTCTTTTTCTTGCTTTTTTTTCTGACCAAGAACTTCCTGTACAATATGGATAGACGGGGTAAGAGCAGACATACTTGTCTGTTCCTGACCTTATGAAGGGGAAGGCATTCAGTCTTTCACCATTAAGTATGATGTTATGAACATTCTTGCATAAGTCTCTTTTATAGACTGAAGTCTTCATTTCATTTGAGTAAATACTTGGGTCTAGAATCCCTGGATCACAGAGTAGGTATACGTTCAACTTTACGAAGAACTGTCAACCTGTACAGAACCATCTTTTAAATTTGTTACATGTTTCAGAAGACAAGAAGGACTCCCCAAACTTGGAACTTTGGCTTCACCTTCATTAGAAGTCTTCCCAGTGAATAACTCAGCAATCCTGTGACCCACAAGAAGTCTTCAAGGCACAGTTCGCACATGTCCCCTTGTAAGCTCCTACTTTGTCCACAGCACAAACCCTCTCTAACTCTTCCTCAGTTTTTTCCCCAAGAGGAGCCCAGCTGAACAACAAAATGCATCCTGAACCAGTGTCCACTTTGTCTACATGTGATGTTTTCATGGTGATGTATGAGGAATCCCTCTAACCAAGGCAACCATGGAGAGGAGGCTGTATAGTGGATGATGACAGAGATATTTTCCTGCCTAGCCAGGTTCCAATTATAGTCTCATTTCTCTACAGTGTGATCCAAAAAAAGCAAACATTCTGCAAGCTCCTAATGCTATCTTGTACACATCGCACACCATGAACTGTGCTACCCATCTGACAGACGTCAGCATCTTCTTCAACGCACTGACATCCTCTGTGGGCAGGCATCAGATCAGGATAAGCACCTACCTGCTCCCTTCACCTGTGAACCCTCCTTTTTAGACTATCTATCTGTGGTTCATTAGTCAGCTTTCCATAATCACAAAGATCTCCTTTTTTTTTTTTTCTAAAATGGAAATATTTCTATTGTTTTGGGAGAGTATGAAAGTAATCCATGTTTGTTTAAAGAAATAAAGAACCCCAGGGGCGACTGGGTGGCTCAATCATTAAGCGTCTGCCTTCAGTTCAGGTCATGATCCCAGGATCCTGGGATCAAGCCCCAAGTTGGGCTCCTGCTCCATGGGAAACCTGCTTCTTCCTCTTCCTCTCCCCCTGCTTGTGTTCCCCCCTCACTGTGTCTCTCTCTGTCAAATAAATAAAATCTTAGGAAGGAAGGAACCTGGAAAGTATAAAGCATAATTCTTCCTTCTATGAAATGGCTAACGTAAGTAATTGTTTGGTAAATCCAGAAAAATTTTTAATGACTAACATTTTTGGAGGTTAATTTTGAGATTTATTCTTCCAGGTTTTTAAAATGCTGTTAATAGTTCTCATAGAGAGTCTAATGCCACCATCGCCTTGATTCCCCAATGCCCCCCACCTCCATAGCCAAGGAGTTGTCCACGGCCACGTCCCAAACAGAAGATGATGTCTACTGCCTTGTCAGGAAGTACTCAGAATGCCCACGGGGACCCAGCCTAACTGCCATGAGAGAAAGTGGAGTACATTGTCCCCTCTGTAGTGGAAGTGTGGCTAGAAGAGAGAGAGAGCATGTCCTGAGTGGGCCTTAGACCTTGATTATCGCGAGGAAGTTTTCTGACAGCTGCAGATACTATGCAAAACAGACTAAATTCTACCACATAAGGCATCATTCCAAATCTTGTAAGAAGTATCAAGATGAGGGGCACCTGGGTGGCTCAGTGGGTTAAAGCCTCTGCCTTCGGCTCAGGTCATGGGGTCCTGGGATCGAGCCCCGCATCGGGCTCTCTGCTTGCAGGGAGTCTGCTTCCTCCTCTCTCTGCCTGCCTCTCTGCCTGCTTGTGATCTCTGTCTGTCAAATAAATAAATAAAATGTTTAAAAAAAAAAGAAGAAGTATCAAGATGAACATGGTGCTTCCTCTATCATTCCAAAATTTCAGATCTCCCAAGATTTAGTAAGGAACAGTAATAGGAAAGATCTACATCTGATAACACAAAAACTTATCAAGAGAATATAAGCTCTTCTTTTTTTTTTTAAGTAGGCTCCATGCCCAACATGGGCCTTGAACTCATGACTTCTAAGATCAAGAGCCATATGCTCAAATGACTGAGTCAGCCAGGCACCCCTAATGAATTTTGTTTTGTTTTTTTTAAGCAGGCTCCATGTGAAACCTAATGCAGAGCTTGAATTCACGACCCTGAGATCAAGACCTGAGCCAAGATCAAGAGTTGGACTTTTTTTTTTTAAGATTTTATTTATTATATGACAGAGAGAGACGCAGCAAGAGAGGGAACACAGGGACGCCTGGGTGGCGCAGTTGGTTAAGCGGCTGCCTTTGGCTCAGGTCATGATCCCAGCGTCCTGGGATCGAGTCCCACATCGGGCTCCTTGCTTGGCGGGGAGCCTGCTTCTCCCTCTGCCTCTGCCTGCCTCTCTGTCTGCCTGTGCCCTCTCTCTCTCACTAATAAATAAATAAAATCTTAAAAAAAAAATAAAAAAAAAAAAAGAGAGGGAACACAAGCAGAGGGAATGGGAGAGGGAGAAGCAGGCTTCCCGCTGAGCAGAGAGCCCGATGCGGGGCTCAATCCCACGACTCTGGGATCATGACCTGAGCAGAAAGCAGAGGCCTAATAACTGAGCTACCCAGGCACCCCAAGAGTTGGACTCTTAACTGACTGAGCCACCTAGGAGCCCCAAGAATACAAGTTCTTCTGCATCCCACCCGTAAGGCCCCTTGCGTCAAGAATCATGCTTTACAGACATTTCCTGGGTCGCTGTAACTGTAATCACCTATTCCAGATCCTTCCTGTGATGTGTCCTATTTGTAGGTCTCGTCCTTGGAAGATCCTAGTTGATTACTGAAAATTTCATTAGTTGCGGCGCCTGGGTGGCTCAGTCAGTTAACCATCCGACTCTTGATTTCAGCTCAGATCATGAGCTCAGGGTCCTGGGATGAAAACCCACCTCTGGCTCTGTGCCCAGTGAGGAATCTTCTTGTCCCTCTCCCTCTGCTCCTTCCCCTGCTCACATTCTCTCTCTCTCTCAAATAAATAAATGAATAAAATCTTTTTAAATTTTTTGTTAAAAATTTTGTTAGTCATCTATCAAAGATGTCAGTTTGATTACGGAGAATTTGTGAATCCTCAGCTAGATAAGGAAAGCCAGTATCAAACTTTTCAAGTAAACATCTGAAGGCTATAGACATCTCAGCATCTTTATACCTGCTAGTACTGTCTTTAAGGGGAAAACCATATGAAGTCACCTTTCAATAACACAATGTGTCTATTAATATAAGTAATTCGGTCTAAAAACTAAACTAAAATAAAATAAGATGCTGTTAATACATCTTGGACATTTCTGCATGATAGTAGGTATCTAGCTGGAAAGCATTTGTTTTAATGGAATCACATTCCGTAGTATGGTATTAATTAGCACAGTAATTAATTCATTTTTTATTACTAAGTATTTCAACCATATAGAAAAGTACTGAGAATAATGGCATAAACATGCATGGGCCACTTAGTTATTAGAGAAAAAGTTCAGTTGCATATAAATATTTTCCCCATTTTGTTGTTTGTCTTCTGATTTCTCTTTTACTGATGTTTGTGTTATGCATATTTTTATATTCACATAGTTGAACTTATTAATCTTTTC
Source organism: Taxidea taxus jeffersonii (assembly GCA_003697995.1). Lineage (NCBI taxonomy): Eukaryota > Metazoa > Chordata > Mammalia > Carnivora > Mustelidae > Taxidea > Taxidea taxus. The sequence goes on along the minus strand of RCUC01163749.1, from coordinate 1,184 downwards.
TTTAGGGCTTCTGAATTTGAGAAAGGCTTTGACCATGCTGAAATTATGAGGAAATTCTCCTGTTTTTCCTATTAGAAGCTTTATTGTTCCAACTATTACATTTAAATATCTTTTTGAGGTTAACCATGTATGGCAAGATATAAGAATCAAGCTTAATTTTTTCCTCAGATGACAGTCCCTTTGGCTCACTCCTTAAATAAGAAATTTATTGTATTCCCTGCTTGACTTAAAATGCCATCTTTAATATATGCTAAATTCCCATGTATGTTTTGATCTAATACTAGATTTCCCATTCTCTTCCACTCAATTTCCTGGTCCACTGCCATAGTATTTTAATTAGCTAATTAATTTAAAATACATAGTAATTTATAATATAATATTATTTTTGTTCATTTTCACAGGAACTTTTAAAATAATTTTTTTAAAGATTTTATTTATTCATTTGACAGATAGAGATCACAAGCAGGCAGAGAGACAGACAGAGAGAGAGGAGGAAGCAGGCTCCCCGCCGAGCAGAGAGCCCGATGTGGGGCTCGATCCCAGGACCGAGATCCTGACCTGAGCCGAAGGCAGAGGCTTTAACCAACTGAGCCACCCAGGTGCCCCTTCACAGGAACTTTTAAATCAGTGTATGCAGTTTAAAAAGAACCATTTAGCTATGTTTTTTTTTTTAAGATTTTATTTATTTGACCGAGAGAGAGATCACAAGTAGGCAGAGAGGCAGGCGGGGGGTGGGGAGCAGGCTCCCCGCTGAGCAGAGAGCCCAATGCAGGGCTCGATCCCGGGACCCTGAGATCATGACCTGAGCTGAAGGCAGAGGTTCAACCACTGAGCCACCCAGGTGCCCCCATTGGTGTATCTTGAAGAATAACATTGGATTTAATCATTTAACTTAGGAAGATCTGGTGTTCTTATAATGTTGAATCTTCTTGGAAAAGAGTATCTAGGCCTTTTCTTCTAGATCATTTTGGTGTTCAGCAATAGTGTTTTCAAGTGGGAGTTTTTATATCTATTTCCTATATATTTCAGATATATAATAATATGTATTATATGTATATATAATATGTATATACATATAATAATATGTATCTTAATTAGGATTTTTTTTCTATTCACTTTCAAAACGTGGGTCTGTTTTTCCATCACATCTTCTAACCAGTGGTTATTTGTAAATATAAATATAA
>RCUC01163748.1:0-35903 GCA_003697995.1 Taxidea taxus jeffersonii | reverse complement strand
GCTCCCTCTGCTCCTCCCCACCCCACCTCACCCCCGCTTGCACTCTCTCTCCTTCAAAAATAAATATAAATACATAAATAAATTTCACAATCCTAATAGATGGTACGTCATCATAATTCTAATTTGCATTTCTCTAATGACTAATAACGCTGACTGTCTTTTAGTGTGCTTATTTGTACATGAATTATCTTCTTTAGTGAAGTATCTCTCCAAATCTCTTGCCCATTTTCTATTGAGTTGTTTCTTTTCTTGTCATTGAGTTATTTAGAAAACCTTTATCAGGGACGCCTGGGTGGCTCAGTGGGTTAAGCCGCTGCCTTCGGCTCGGGTCATGATCCCAGGGTCCCATATCCGGCTCTCTGCTCGGCGGGGAGCCTGCTTCTCCCCTCCCCTCTCTGCCTGCCTCTCTGCCTACTTGTGTGATCTCTGTCTGTCAAATAAATAAATAAAATCTTAAAAAAAAAAAAAGAAAACCTTTATCAGAGGGCGGCCTGGGTGGCTCAGATGGTTGAGCGTCTGTCTTTGGCTCAGGTCATGATCCCAGGGTCCTGAGATCAAGCCACGCAGTGGGGGAGGGAGGGGGGGGGGGTCCTTGCTCAGCAGGGAGCCTGCTTCTCCCTCAGCCTGTTGCTTCTCCCCACCCCCACGCCCATGCTCGCTCTCTCTCTCTCTCTCTCTCTCTCGGGCAAATAAATAAATAAAACCTTGAAAAGAAAGAAAACCTTTATTAGATATGTAATTTGAAAATAGTTTCTCCACATCCATGGCTTGACTTTTCATTTTCCTAACAATCCCAGAGCAAAGTTCTTAATTTTTATAAAGTTCAGTTTATCTTTTTTTTCTTTTATGGTTCATGACTTTGACATTGTAGCTAAGAAATCTCTGCCTAACCCAAGCTCAGAATATTTTTCTCCTATTTTATATTCTAGAAGGATTATAGTTTTAGGTTGTACATTTAGGTCTGTGATCCAGGTTGAGCTATATTTGTATATGGTCCGAGGTATGGATCAAAGTTCATTCTTTCATATGGATAGCCAATATTCCAGAATCATTTGTTGAAAGACTATCTTTTTTTCACGGACTTTGCGTTTTGTTGAAAATCAGTTGACCAGATACGTATGGATCTATTTTTGAACTGTCTTCTGGTCCATTTTAGTTAGTGTGTCTCTCTTTTCACCAATACCACACTGTGTCCATGACTGTAGCTTTATAGTAAGTCTTTAAGTCAGGTAAGAGTGAGTCTTTTAATTTTATTCTTCTTTTTCAAAATTATTTTGGCTCCTTTGACTTTCCACCCAAAGTTTGGAATCACCTTGTTGATTTTCTAAAAGAAAGAATTCCTGCTAGCATTTTGATTGGGGTTGCCATGAATCTGTAGATCAGTTTGCAGAGAATTGGCATCTTATCAGTATTGAACAATATTGAATCCACAAACAAGAGGTCTGGTCCCCATTTATTTATAACTTCCTTGATTTCTTCGTCTGTGTTTTGTGGTCTTCAGAAAACGGGTCTTGAACATATTTTGTTAGATTTCTACTCAAGTATTTTGTCATTGTTTTTATTATTTTTATTGTGGTAAAATATATATAATGTAAAATTTTGCCATTTTAACCATTTTTAGGTATATGTAGTTCAGTGGCATTAATACCTTCCCATGGTTGTGCATTCATCACCACTAACCATTTTCAGAACTTCATCATCCCAAGCTGAAACTCTGTATCCATTAAATGTTAACTTCTCACAATCATGCCCCGCAAGGAGTGTTGAATCAGGGGTGCCTGGGTGGCTCAGTGGGTTAAAGCCTTTGCCTTTGGCTCTGGTCATGATCCCAGAGTCCTGGGATGGAGCCCCACATTGGGCTCTCTGCTCAACAGGGAGCCTGCTTCCTCCTCTCTCTCTGCTTGCCTCTCTGCCTACTTGTGATCTCTGTCAAATAAATAAAAATCTTTATAAAAAAAAAAAGAGGGGCGCCTGGGTGGCTCAGTGGGTTAAGCCTCTGCCTTCGGCTCAGGTCATGATCCCAGGGTCCTGGGATCGAACCCCGCATCGGGCTCTCTGCTCGGTGGGGAGCCTGCTTCCCTTCCTCTCTCTGCCTGCCTCTCTGCCGACTTGTGATCTCTGTCTGTCAAATAAATAAATAAAATCTTTTTTTTTAATAAATAAAATCTTTAAAAAAAAAGAATTGTTGAATCACTGTATTGTACATGTGAAACCAATATAATACTCTACATTAACTATATTAGGACTGAAATTTAAAAATTAATTTAAAAATAAAAAATTAAAAGTCCCCAGTCAGCTAAATGCCGGATTCTTGGTTTTGGCGCAGGTCATGATCTTATGGGTGGTGGGATCAAGCCCCGGGTCGGGCTCCACACTCAGCAGGGAGTCTGCTTGAGATTCTCTCTCCCTCTGCCCCTTCCCCTGCTTGTGTGCACACCCTCTCTCTCCATGTCTCTCTCAAATAAATAAATCTTGAAAACAACAATAACAACAAACAAAATAACTTCTCGTTCCTTCTCTTTCCTTAGCCCTGGGTTACCTCTACTCTACTTTCTATCACTGCAAATTTGACTACTATTTCACATTGGTTGAATCACATAGTATTTGTCCGTGACTGGCTTTTTCCATTTAGTGTAATGTTCCCCAGGTTCATTCATGTTGTAGAATGTGTCAGAATTCTTTCCTTTTGAAGGCAGAATAACATCCCCTTGGATGGGTATACCACATTTTGCTTATCCAATCATCCCTTGACAGATACTTGGGTGGCTTCCGCCTCTTGACTATTGTGAATAAGGCTGCTATAAACACAAATGTACAAATATCTGTTTGAGTCCCTGCTTTGAATTCTTTTGTGTTTATACCCAGAAGTAAAGTTGCTGGATCCTATGGTAATTCTATTTTTAATTTTTTGAGGAACCACTATACGGCTTTCCACAGCACCTGTACCTTTTTGCATTTCCATCCGCAATGCAAAACTCTTCCAGTTTCTCCACATACTGACCAACACTCGTTTTCCATTTTTTTGTTGGTTTGTTTTTTTTTTAATTGCCATCGTATTGGGTGTAAAATGGTATCTCATTTTGGCTTTGTTTTGCATTTCCCTAATGTCTAATTATGTTGAACATCTTTGCATGTGCTTATTGGTCATTTGTATATCTTCTTTGGGAAAATGTCTGCTTCTATTCTTTGATTATTTTTTAAACTGAGTTATTTTTATGGTTGAGTTGTTAAAATTCTTTATGTATTATAGATATTAGAACCTTGTCATATATATGACTTACAAATATATTCTCCTATTCTATGGGTTGTCTTTTCACTTTCCTATTAGTGCCCTTTGATGTGCGAAAGTTTTCCATTTTCATGAAGTCCAGTGTAGTTGTTTTGTTTTGTAGATGCCCTTAATCAGCTTGAGGAAATTCTCCCCTATGTTCATTTTGCTAAGAGTTTTTATCATGAACCGTTATTGAATTTTGTCAAATGCTTTCTCTGCATTTACTGAGATAATTGTATGGTTTTTATTTATTATTATCATTATTTTTATAAACATATAATGTAGTATTTGCCCCAGGGGTATAATGTAGTATTTGCCCCTGTGAATCATCAGGCTTACACATTTCACAGCACTCACCATAGCACATATCCTCCCCAATGTCCATAACCCAACCACCCTATCCCTACATCCCCAGACCCCCCAGCAACCCTCAGTTTGTTTTGTGAGATTAAGAGTCTCTTATGGTTTGTTTCCCTCCTGATCCCATCTTGTTTCATTTTTTCCTTCCCTACCCCCCAAAACCCCCTGCCCTGCCTCTCAAATTCCTCGTATCAGAGAGATCATATGATAATTGTCTTACTCTGATTAACTTATTTCGCTAGGCATAATACCCTCTAGTTCCATCCATGTTGTTGTGAATGGTAAGATTTCATTTCTTTTGATGGCTGCATAGTATTCCATTGAGTGAGCGTGTGTGTGTGTGTGTGTGTGTGTGTGTGTGTGTATACACCACATCTTCTTTATCCATTCACCTATTGATGGACATCTAGGTTCTTTCCACAGTTTGTTTGTTGTGGACATTGCTGCTATGAACATTCAGGTGCACATGCCCCTTCAGATCACTGCTTTTTTATCTTTGGGGTCAATACCTAGTAGTGGGAGTGCTGGGTTGCAGGGTAGCTCTATCTTCAACTTTTTGAGGAACCTCCATACTGTTTTCCAGAGTGGCAGCACCAGCTTGCATTCCCACCAACAGTGTAGGAGGGTTCCCCTTTCTCGGCATCCTCACCAACACCTGTCATTTCCTGACTTGAGCGGAAGGCAGCCGCTCAACAGACGGAGCACCCCAGGCGCCCCTGGAGCTAAATTTTGAAAAATATAACGCTGATCAGAGTGCCTGGGTGGCTTAGTCATTTAAGCATCCAACTCTTGATGTCAGCTCAGGTCATGATCTTGGGCCTGTGAGATGGAGTCCCGTGTGTAGTTTGGCACTGGGCATGGAGTTTGCTTAAGAGTCGCCCTCTGCCCCTCCCCCACTGTCGTGCTCTCCCTCTCAAATAAAAACAACAAAAAACACTGATCCATCAATATTTTGAATTGGTAATACATGTATGTGTTCTAAATTAAAAGGTGCGAAGTTCACAAAATACAAAAGATTATAGAATAAAAATTACATTTCCTTCATCTCTCTCTTATCCCCCAGTGCCATCCACGAAGGCAAATGTTATTAGTAGTTTTCCGAGCAACTTAAAAAGACAGTTTTCTGAGCAACTTAAAAAGACAGGCTTCAGGGCGCCTGGGTGGCTCAGTCGTGACACGTCCGCCTTCGGCTCAGGTCAGGATCCCCGGGGCCTGAGAGTCAGGTCGGTATTTTGTTTGTTTCTTTTGCAGGAAAGCTTCCCCCCCTTTCTGAGGGCGCGGCCGTTGATTCCAGACACCTCGCTTGATGAACGTGCGGACTGATTCGTGAAGTGAAAGAGCCTGAAACACAGGCTTTATTGATCGCTCTGCTATAAATCCCCCCGAAGTGTCCAAACAGCGCTGTTTTCGCACAAGGCCCTGCTGTTCGGCCCCGGGGTTGCAGTCAGGACCTGGCCCACCTCTGCGGGAGGAAGAGTCTGTCCGGAGAACAGGACCCATCCCGCCCTGGCCGGCAGGGGGCACCCGAGTCCTGGGGGCTTAGACACGCCCCAGCGGAAGTGGGAGCTTGCAGGTCTCCAGGCCTGAGGTCTGGGCTCCACCCACACCCCGGGAGACACCGAACTGCTCAGGGAAGAGGCCACAGTGGGTTTCCTCAACCAGACAAGGTCAGAGAGGATCCTTCCTGCAGAGAGAAACTGGAGGCTGGCGGCTGCAGAGAGCGAGCCCCCCAAGCCCGCCCCCCAAACCAGGGGCTAAGGCTCAGGCCCCGCTGCAGGGAAGGAACCGGAGGGGCAACTGAGGGTGTGTGGGCGTGATCTGAGCCCTGTGATGTTGCAGCCTTGGCTGGATCTCCCCTGGGGTACCCGGTTGGTGGGAGATGCAGGGAGTTTAGGGGCCGATGGCGAAGATAAAACACGCATGAATGATACCAGGGTTTACCCCAATCGATTCCCTGAAACGGAATAAACAGATCAAAGGTAATGATCATTTTTCATGTTCATATATACCTGCTCTTGAATTACTTTCCGAAGAAGTGGAACAGTGTATACACCAACCAGCAGGAAGAGGATACATTCCTTTTTTACTGCTCTCTCATCAGTGTTGTTGTTGTTTTTTTTTAAGATTTTATTTATTTATTTGACAGACAGAGACCACAAGTAGGCAGAAGCAGGCAGAGAGAGAGGGGAAAGCAGGCTCCCTGCTGAGCAGAGTCCGATGCAGGACTCGATCTGAGGACCCTGAGTTCATGACCTGAGCCTAAGGCAGAGGCTTTAACCCACTGAGCCACACAGGCGCCCCAACCAGTGTTGGTTTTTAAAAAAATCTTGACTAAAGAATAGGAGACAGAAGATGGCATCTGATTATTTTTTAAATTTATATTCTTATGGGGCACCTGGGTGGCTCAGTCTGTTGGGTGTCTGCCTTAGGCTCAGGTCATGATCCCCGGGCCTGGAATCAAGTCCCACATCTGGCTCAGCTCAGCTCCCTGCTCAGCTCCCCCTGCTTATGTTCCCTCTCTGTCTCTCTTTGTCAAATAAATAAATAAAATCTTTTTTAAAAATGTATATCCCTTTGAACATTTAGCGAGCCTATTCCTCACAAGTCACTCTTTTTTCATTTTTGAAAACCAGTTTTGCATGCTTTAAAAAGGTAAGTTTTTTAATAAGTTATGAAGAAAAGCATAAGTGCCAGCTATTAAATTATTACCGTAATGAAAAGTGTTTAATAGAAGTGGGAAGGGGGTGCCTGGGTGGCTCAGTTGGTTGAGCTGCTGCCTTTAGCTCAGGTCATGATTCCAGGGTCCTGGGATCCAGGCCCGCGTCAGGCTCCCTGCTCAGCAGAGAGCCTGCTTCTCTCTCTCCCTATACCTGCCGCTCTGCTTACTTGTGCTCTGTCTCTATCTCTGTCAAATAAATAAATTAAATCTTAAAAAAAGAAGAAGAAGAAGTGGGAAGAAGGGCCATCTCGGCCTTCTGCTTAGGCGTTGGAAATAAGAAAGTGGTATCTACTCGCATTTTAAAACGTGCATATGCCCTGGGGCACCTGGCTGGCTCAGTTGGTAGAACATTCAAGTTCTCAGGCTCATAAGTTCAAGCCCTGTGTTGGGCTCTGTGCCGGGTGAGGAGCCCACTTCAAAAAAAAAAAGAAATGTGCACAGCCTAAGAGCCAGTGGTTCCATTTCTTCGTGTTATACCCCAGAGAAACACCCGGGCACACAGGATGCATTTATGACAATGTTTAGCACTGTTTCTATTCATGAACCATTGAAAACAGCTCAAAATGGAGCAAGAGAGGAGATGTTGCGAATAACAGGTTATATCCGTGCTGTGAATCACAGTGCAGAAGTTCCAAAGTCCAAGGTGGGCAATGTGTACTAAGACAGGAAGAACTACGTACTGGTGAATGAAAAAGGCAAGTTGCATACAACACCAGTTACATAAACTAATACCCAAAGTAATACTCAGATGTATATGATCACCTAGAAAAAGGCATGAGAGGATTCACATGGGACGGAGGAACTGGGCAGGAACAGGGCCAGAATTGGTGACCGACTGAGGTGTTCCCCTATCTGTCAGGTTTTCATAAAACTGCCTCATAATGACAAGGTATTTGTGTGAAGAGTCTGTGGGAACAGACTCCTATTTTCTATTTTCTGTAGACATGTTGTGGTTGATGTTGGCACAACTCATTGCGAAAAGCAGAATTCTGCTTTGCCCTTCTGCCCAGTTGGGAAAGGCAAGGACCGTTCACCCTGGAATTAGCCCCAAAACACGGGTTTCTTTGGGCACTCTCTTTGGAGAGAAAAATTCAGATTGAAGTCAGCGGAAAAGAACATCACCTTTGTCCCTATATTTGGAAGGAAAAAACCATCCCCAATAACGAGAACAGCCAACACGAGTGTCGGGCAGGGACAGGGAGCAGATGACCCTGGGTTGTTCCCAGCCTGGCACAGCCTGGTCATTGAGGACCAGTGCCGGGCCCTTTCTCCCAGGCGAGACTCGCAGTCTGTGGCCTTTGGAACCCCAAAAGAGGGTTGATCCTAGGAGACTTTCTGGAGAAAATGTCTAGAGCTTTCCTCAGCTATTTAAGGGATCTTGAACCCTTGAGAATCATTGCACTGGGGTGACACGGTGGCATAGGCAGGCAATAACTCGACACTGAGGTTTCCATGCAGGCTACAGAAGAAATTGTGAAAACCTTAATGCCCATTCCAGAATCTAAAAGCACTTTTGCTTTTTTTTTTTTTTAAAATTTTATTTACCTTTTTAAAATAAGATTTATTTATTTATTTGACAGAGAGAGAGATCACAAGTAGGCAGAGAGGCAGACAGAGAGAGGGGGGGGGAAGCAAGCTCCCTGCTGAGCAGAGAGCCTGATGTGGGGCTCGATCCCTGGACCCTGGGATCATGACATGAGCTGAAGGCAGAGGCTTTAACCCACTGAGCCACCCAGGCACCCCGTTATTTACTTATTTGACAGAGAGAGACAGTGAGAGAGGGAACACAAGCAGGGGGAATAGTGGAGGAAGAAGCAGGCTTCCCGAGGAGCAAGGAGCTCTATGTGGGGCTGATCCTAGGACCCTGAGATCATGACCTGAGCTGAAGGCGGAGGGTTAACCCACTGAAGGACACTTTTGCTTTTAATCTAGTTGGAGAAACAGTTGTCCAGACCGAGGCCTCCTCACCCCACAGAGGTCTCCTTCCAGCCCCCCTTCTCTCAGGGGGTTGCTAGCTTACCCCACTCCCCCCCCCCTCAGATCCATGGCTCCACCTCTGGCCATAACCTTGCCTGGGGAGCTGAATGTCCACCTGGGTGACCTGTCCAGGGTCTCACTCCCAGCACGTGGCAGGACTGGACACATACCCCCAGTGTGCCTGACACTCTGCCCCAGTTATTGTTCCTCTGGGTGAGGAACAGAAGCTACTGGAATACTGAAGAAAGTGTGCTTTGGCTTTCTGAAGGCCTCCAGGAAGCCCTGCCTCCTGCCTGTAAACACATCTGCCTGATCCCCCAGTTCCTTTCTCCTCTTGGGATCCCGGGTCTCCTTAGTTAAAGTGTGAGAGAAAAGAGCGCAGTCGACCAGAAGCAATGCTCCCCAACATCGTGAAAATTCACTTCAAATTCTTGTTACCTGGCTCATGGCCAAGGCATCGTTCTCTGTGTTTGTGACTTGCTTTCGGGGGCACCAGAACCCAAACCTGCTCTGTGTGAAAGCCAGAGGCTGGGAACGTGCTAGAAAGGCACTTCCCTCACAGCCCGCACGTGAGGTCTCTCACCCACTTCCTTCTCCACCGTCTCCTGGGCTTGGCCACTACACACTTAGGAGCAACACATGCCCCCTGCCCTTCTCTCCCCCTCCACATGCCCTCCTGTGACCATCCACCCCTCCTAGGGCACAGGTTCCCACTTAGGAGCGGACAGGTGCTGGCCAGCCTTGGCTTCCAGCTGGGACCTCACCCCAAGGGCCATCGGAGTGTAAGCCACCAGCAGCACACATCTCTGGATTATACCAGCCCACATCTCTGCCTGGTATAACCCATGGGCCAGTGTGTTTCAGCCTAATGTCCATCTCAGCCGCCACCTTGCTTGCTCTCCTGTGTTTCTCCTCTCTGGAAGGGCCTCGCTGCCTCTCCAGCTATGGACTCTGAAATATCAGGGTCTCTCCAGCTGCTTTTCTTTTTGTCCATCATCAGGTCCTGTGAAATGTTCCCTGCCCTGCCCTGGCCCCTTCTCCTTCCCCTCCCCAGCTGTCAGTGCCCTTGACATCTGTCACGTGGGTCACCTACAGGCCCTCTAGCCCAGTCTGGGGCTTCTAGAGGAGAACGTCCCATGACCCCTCGGGGCAGCCACGCTGGAGTGAATTTGCACAGCTGGGAACACACAGCGACCATTGCTCTCAGTGGGGAACCAACCGAGGCGGTGGGGTTCTGCTTCTCCTTCTGACCTTCTTCCCTCTCATGCTCTCTCCCACCCTCTCTCTCTCTCTCTCACTGTGAAATAAATAAATACAATCTTTAAAAAAAAGTTTTCTAAAAGGTGAATCGAGTTGATTTGCCTGGACCCCATTCTCATCTATCAGTCCAGGGGTGTGCTTTCGTCCCTGTGGGCTGCTATACCAACATACCCCAGAATGGACAGCTTATCGACAACAGAAATTTACTGCTCACAGCTCTGGAGGCAGGAAGCCTGAGCGATAGAGCTTGTGAGAGCTCTCTTCCTGGTTCAGAGCTGGGACCTCCTTGCTGCATCCTCCCACAACAGAAGGAGCTAGGGATCTTTTTGGAACCTCTTTCAGAAGGCATTAATCGCACCCTCCTGGCTGAAGCACCTTCCCAAAGTCCCACCTCCTAATACCATCACACTGGGCATTAGGACTTTGATACAGGAATTTGGGGATGGGACCCAAACATTCAGGTCACAGCAGGGTATCAGCGGGAGAAGCCCCAGCCCCAGCAGCATAGGCATCGGCATTGCATCAGCATTGGGCAGGAGACACAGTTCTGTGCTCTGGGGCTGGGGAGTTCCCAGCAGGCCCTTTAGAATCCAGAACTCTGGAAGGAAATTGCTTTTGGCTTCAACACACATTCCAGCAAGTCAAATGAGGTTTGTTTTGTTTATTTGTTTGTTTTTTATTTTTTTAAAGATTTTATTTATTTATTTGTCAGAGAGAGCACGGGAGCGAGCACAGGCAGAGTGGCAGGCAGAGGGAGAAGCAGGCCCACTGCTGAGCAAGGAGCCCGATGTGGGACTCGATCCCAGGATGCTGGGATCATGACCGGAGCCGAAGGCAGCTGCTTAACCAACTGAGCCACCCAGGCGTCCCAGTTTGTTTGTTTTTTAAAGATTGTATTTATTTATTTGACAGAGTGTGTGAGAGAGGGGACACAAGCAAGGGGAGCGGGAGAGGGAGAAGCAGGCTTCCGGCCCGGCAGAGAGCCAGATGCAGGGCTCCATCCCAGGACCCTGGGATCATGACCTGAGTGGAAGGCAGACGCTTAATGACTGAGCCACCCAGGGGCCCCCAGATGAGGTTTGTTGACCCCAGAGACCTTAAAGAGGAAGAAGGGTGTGCTTGTTTCTGTGAGCTGACTTGAGGAATGCAGACAGAAGGAGCTGTGTTTTGGGTGACCACATCAATGTGCTAAGACTGGGTTGAGTCAGGAGAAGGGAGGCACAAGGCAGGCTACAGCTCTTGGGAAACACTGCTCACAACCTGGCACAGTTACCAATAATGCACGGAGCCAGTCACTCGACTCTGTGCAGGGCAGTAAGCATTAGCAACTCTATATCCTAGAAAGTTAAAGTGCTGGAATGAAGGGACTGTTTCACACCCATAATCTACTGCAGACTTCCACTTCCATTTTGTAGGTAAGAGCCCCGGGGGAATCCCTGACAAGCCCCCCGCGGGCTTTGAGGTCTACAACAAGCCAGAGTGCACCACTGAGATGGTTATTTGTGCCAGAAAGCCCTCAACAAAATCCCCCTCCGCCCTGGCTCGGTTTCTGTCTTGCCTTCTTTACTCTGAGAAAGTCCCTTACTTAGAGCTAAAATATTGTTAACAAAGTCCAGCGGTTCCTTTACCTCTCTGATCTGAACACGCTTCTTACTGCCCTCAAATGCCCATGATGCAGCCGTGAAGCAACCTAAAAGGAAGGGAGCCAAGGTTCCCCCAAGCACCTGAAGAGCTATGTGTCCAGGTGTCTGCAGGAACCTCCTCACCTTGCCAACTGGCTTGCTGAGCTTGGAGCGGGCCGTCGTGCTCTGCAGTCCCGGCGCCAACCCAGCTCGGCCCTCGGGTAACTCCTCCCGCACCTCATCTCCTCCCCCACCCTGGCCTCTCCCCGCGTGGCCTGGGTTTGAAAACAACACATCTGCCTTTTCACAGTCAAAGCCACGCTGCCCTGGCTGGCAATGTCGTCAATTTCTCCAACTCCCAGAACGCACAAGGCAAGCATAGGCTAACAACGACCATCCCGGGACCCGCGGAGCAGCTGGGGGTCGAGACTCCAGGGTACCGTCCTCTGCAGAGGTCTGCGAGAGCTGTTTCCCCCTGGGGACCCCGAGGTGGCACTGACCGGGGCGCGCTCCCAGAAGGCCAAGCCGCGACCTTCGGCTGCGGAGAGCCCATTGCCAAACTCCTCGCTCTGCGCTGGGCGGGCCGGCCGGGGGCCGGGGCGGGGCTGGAGGCAGAGCTTTAAGAGGGCGCCGGCGGGCAGAAGCGGAGCCCGTGAGGGGGGACCCTAGCGATGGAGACCGCCCGGGACTACGCTGGAGCCCTCATCAGGCGAGTGCGGCGCGAGCCCGGCTCAGGGCCACGCCTGAGCGGGCCCCGCGCCCCCACGTCCCCCCGCGCCCCCACGTCCCCCCGCGCCCCGTATGCCTCTGAGCGCCGCATCCCCCTGGGCCCCTTGTCCCCCTCTGCGCCCCGCGTCGCCTTGCATTTCAAGCACCCCGCACCCCGGAGCGTCCCGCGCCCCTGCGCCACACACCCCTGCGCCCGTGCACTCTGAGTCCTACCGGTGCCCGGTGTCCCCCCACGCCCTGAGCGTTCTGCATCCCCCTGTGCCTGGCACCTCCGTGAGACCCTCGGCTCGCCTGCACCCGAGGTCCCCCGGTACCCCGGCGCCCCGCGACCCGGAACTCCCCGAGGCCGCGTCCCAGCCCACGCACCCAGCCTCACATCTGGTGCCCACGCCTTCGGGCAGCGCGAGCCGGCAGAGCCTGAGCGGGCCGCGGGGCTCCTTCCCCTCCTCCAGCTGGCTGCAAGTGCCAGGTGTGGCGCTCCCGAGCTGCGCGGGCATCCACGGAACAGGTGACAGTGGTGAATGCGGGAGTGGCTGAATTTCTTGCTGGTGCTGCAGCCGCGGGTGCAGATCCTCTAGGGCCCAGTCGCGGGAAACCCCGGCAACGCCTCCACGGTGCGCCAGGACAGGACTTCTAGGGTACCTCGGGATCGCAGCGGGAGCTGGGGCTCTGGTGGGGACACTTGGCGGCTTTGGGATGGTCCTGGCTTACGCCTAAAGACGAGGGAGGGCTCTCAGCTCCAAGAGGAGGGTGGACTGAGCGGAGAACACCCCTTGGGCTTAGAATGCACCGTGACCCCTACTTGATGAATCCACCCAGACTTGTAAGGGTGTGTTTGGAGGGAAGCGCTCCCCTTCTCGCCGCATCTGAGAGCGCCCTCGCTGCCCACGGAGGACCAGGGGCCCCCGAGAAGCCTTGGGAGTCCTCCCCCGACCACCCGCTGGTGGAGAGGGGGGTTGAAGTCAGCGCAGCACTTCCCGGCACCTCAACCCAGCTTCTGTTCATCTTCATACTGATGTCGGAAAGAACGTTAGGGTTACAAGCCTACTGCCTAGAAAGAATTATTGAGAGGTCTTTGATGCAAAAAGGTGATTTTATTAAAGCAGGGGGACAGGACCCGTAGGCAGAAAGAGCTGCACTGGGGTCACGGGGGGAGCCCATTATATACTGTCAAGTGGGGAGGGGGTTAGGGATGGTGTGAGCCTTCCATGTGTTTTGGAAACAAGGTTTCCTGGATCCCTAGGGGGCTAGGATCTATTATTATTATCTACTATTATTAGGAAAGGTCCTTTATTACTGTTTAGTAGAAACTCTGTCCTGAGACCCTTCAGATGTTTACGGGTGGGTTATATGCTTGGGGGGTGATTGCCAACATGTGTCTTGTGGGGTGGATCTAAAGGAAGTTCCCAAAGAAATTTTTGTGTGTTAAAGTAGACCTATAGGATCCTAAGGGAGGAGGGCAGGGGTGGGGGGATGTTGGGCTAGGATTGTCTTTTGCCCTTAGCAAAGTATTAACATTCAGACAGTTGAGTCCCTAGAGGAATGTCACTCTGCCTGTTTTAAGGGCTTGTCAATGAGCTATGGGTAGTAAGGAAACGTAATAATTTATCTCTGCTTTTGTTTCCCACTTCAATATCTTGACATACCCTATCCTGTCCTTGTTAACAAAATCCAAATATTGTAAGGAAGTAATTTTTAAGTATAGATTAATGGAAGGGATAGTGCTTCTTTGAAGATCTTCAAAGTGCTTGAAAAGGTTAGAAAAGCCCTTGGGGTTCTTTAAAATGCAGGTGTTCAAAGGTGCCTGATCCCATTTGTAGGAGAAGGCAGAGGGACAGCCTAGGTTGAAAGGAAAGGGTGGCAGGGGAAAGCCACTTTGCAAAATCAGTGTGATCTGTAGGGGCTGAATTTGCTGTGCGTAACACTCAAGGTTAGAAAAAATAGCTTCCAAAACGTACATGTGGTCTGTCATGTGGCTTTCTCTTTAAAAATAAACAACAACAACAACAAATCCAAAAAAAAAAAAAAAAAAAAAAAAAAACAAAACCAGAAGTCAAGTAGTAGGAACCAGCAAGGGTGAGAAACAGACTTGTTTGTTTCATGCGTCTTCACTAACACATGCAAGTATAAAGGTAAAGCCTTAGGTTTCTTTCCTTTTTTGTTCCTCTCTTTCCCCTCTTACAATTCTGCCCCAGGGGGTAACACCTGTTGACAGTTTGGAGTGCAATTCTTAAATATGCAAACGCACACATTCTGCAACTTCTTGGGAGCCCTGGGGAGGTGGCAGGCTGAGTTTTAAGGACCGGTAAGTGGGCACTAATTCCCCTCGGGTGTTGCCGGGAGCAGGAGATGCCTGCAGAATGAGGGCTGACCCCGCCCTTCCCCCTGATTCCTACAACAGGATATTCAGATCCAAAATGCAGCAGCGCGAGGCTTCCACTGGGTCAAGTGTGCATGGAAGCCACTTGCTTGTGAAATGTTGGCAAATCAAAACACAAGGAAATGTCTACTCGAAGACACATTCCTTCTGAGCTTGGCAAAATCTAAACATGAGTGACCATTTGTTAGGGGCACACTGTGCAGTTCTTTGAAAAAAAAAATCCATCTACTTCCAAACTAAACTGGAAGAAAAAGAATCCATACTACTTGCTGAAAGGAAGACACTTCTCCTCCCTGTCCTTCTTTAGAACCATGTCCAGGCTGAAGACCCGTGTGAGTCACAGACAAGGTGATGGCCACGTTTGTTAGTTACAGTCTCTGTCTCTTACTTGTTCCTTCATTTTAACCTAGATGGCCCTAACTCTGTCTTTCATTAGTAGATGACTGCATTCTGCCAAAGAAATAACTTAATCTACATACTCATCTTTTTTTAAGGTCAGCAATTCTAAAGTCTTTTTTTTTAAAGATTTTTTAAAAATTTATTTATTAGAGAGAGAGAGAGCGAGCACAGGCAGACAGAGAGGCAGGCAGAGGCAGAGGGAGAAGCATGCTCCCTGCCGAGCAAGGAGCCCGATGTGGGACTCGATCCGAGGACGCTGGGATCATGACCTGAGCTGGGATCATGACCTGAGCCGAAGGCAGCTGCTTAACCAACTGAGCCACCCAGGGGTCCCTCTAAAGTCTTAATCCAGTCTTTTGTTTGTTAATTGTCTGTGATCCCTCAAGGTCATAGTCATGGTGAAGGCAGCTTGAGGTCTCTTAACAGAGCTCTGGACTTCAAGGATGCCCACACCTGCATGTGTTGTCATAGACAAAGCTGCTTAACCTTTATGTCTGTCCAGGATCGAGAGCATTCCCACGGACCTTGAAGTTGTTACAGAGCCAATAGATACTATACTGTGTGCAAAATTGCTGTATTTGTTGCTATTTGATACATCTTTCCTTTGCTTGAACAAGGCTCTCTAGGTTGTGGATAGTTGGCATTTCAGGACACATTTCACCCCCATCTTATTAGTGACCTAAGCAAGGAATTGCATTTTCTCCAAGTAAATCTCCTTGGTTACTGATGCATACTCCACCATAGGTCTAAACTGTTATTTTAATAATATTTCAAGGTGCCCAAAGACTTCATGGTCATACACTGAATCCTCTTACAGCATCAAGCATTTCAATAGGTTGGTCAAGGCCCAGATGGAAGCCAGGTGCGGTCCCTGTGGGGAGGCGGTGTCCATGTGTATAAGACCGGAAGGAGGCCCCTATGCTGTTGGGATACTCCTCCAGCTGTGGCCATTGAGTTAGGCCCTGACACTGTCCCTACTGCTCACCCAGATCCAGCCAGACCTGATGACCGCTTTTCAATCCCGTCTATCTCTGCACTGCTGTATTGGACATCACCACTCCCTCCCTAATGTCTTTGTTGTCACCAGGCTTTGGTGGTAGTGCGTGGCTGACTTGCCTACCCATGTCTGCCCTTACTTACTCCCGGGTGGGTTCCTCCTTTACACCTAACAAGAAAACGCGGGGCCACTCAGACAGCAAAACATTCATTTCACTCCAGATGTTCCCCAGGGAGTCACTTACATGGCCTGACAGGGCCATCTCGTCACTGCTGGCCCCAAAATATTTCTCTCTGGGGGAGACTTTGTTCCCAGGCCTGCCGTTTTCCTCCTCCTCCCACTTTTGGAAGAAATGTAAGTCCATTGGGTGACATAAAAACATGCTTTTTTATGCCCTGTGGGGGCTGGCTTCCATTTCCTGGTGCAAAGCTCCCATCTGTCCATCTCTGGCTTGTTGCTCTATTTGCCACCCTATTCTAAGTTGAGCCTCCTCTGTTCCCTCAGGGAAAAACACAAAGATTTCTCTGTTTTCCTCACTTCTGGGAGTTATGCCCCTTCCCAGTTTTTAAGAATGTTCTATGAAGTTGGACTTCTCTTTTTGTCTTGATTTCCCTGAAACAATCTGTTTCCTCAAACAACCTGTTTCCTGGTTTTTCTTTTCCTTTTAGTGAGCTGTTTCCTTCCTGCTTCATAGGCTTGTCTGCACTTTCCCAGGGATTAGAGGGTGACTGTGGGATGCTGGGTGGCTCAGTTGCTTAAGCGTCTGCCTTCAGTTCGGGGTGTGATTCTAGGATAAAGTCCCGCATTGGGCTCCTTGCTCTGCGGGGAGCCTGCTTCTCCCTCTGCCTGCTGCTTGCTCTCTCTGGCTCTTGCCCACTCTCTCTGACAAATAAATAAATACAAAAAAAATTTTTAAAAGGGCATCTGGGTGGCTGAGTTGTTAAATGCCTGCCTTCCCAGGATCATGGAATCGAGCCCCCGCATCGGGCTCCCTGTTCGGCGGGAAGCCTGCTTCTCCCTCTCCCACTCCCCATGCTTGTGTTCCCTCTCTCGCTGTCTCTGTGTCAAATAAACATATAAAATCTTTAAAAAAAAAAAAAAAAAAAGAGGGTGACTAACATGTGATGTATCTAATCCAAGGCTTCTCAGAGCTCCTATCTTGACCTTGATATATTGAGATATTGAGGGGAGAATGGCAACACATTTTAGACATTATGCTGATAGCCAGTGACCTAGATTTTCCTATTAGGAGGACCAGGAGTGAATTGGATCAGTATGTTGCTTTGTTCAATTAGCTAACTTGTTAACCCCGCTGTTCCTTTAGCTGGAACAAAGTAAATAATGCTACAATAATTGTTAAACCAGTTTAGTGTACATAAAATTCCATCCACCCCCCCCCTTTTTTTTTTAAAGATTTTATTTATTTATTTGTTAGAGAGAGAGAGAGCGAGCACAGGCAGACAGAGAGGTAGGCAGAAGCAGAGGGAGAAGCAGGCTTCCTGCCGAGCAAGGAGCCCGATGTGGGACTCAATCCCAGAACACTGGGATCATGACCTGAGCCGAAGGCAGCCGCTTAACCAACTGAGCCACCCAGGCGTCCCCCCCTTTTTTATTATCCACAAGAGTGTCTCAATTTTATATAATTTGATATATCAAATACTCCTCTTGTTCCTTAAAGGGAATGGCAGGATTTAATTTTTATGTCTCTGAGGATTTTTTTAGGTGTGCTCCAACAATGAGCCACTCCCTGGTTAGGAAACGTAATGGGTACCCTTTTTTTTTTTAATTGAGGGTGGCCATCTTGAGGGTAGCGTGGAGAAGGAGGACCAGAAATCACTGCCAGCACTACCTTGTCTGAGGTTAAAAGACAATAAGGACTCTGTATGATCAGCTACACTACGTGTAGTAGTAGCACGGGTGCTCACTAAGGCGTGATTTCTTGCATCCAATGAGGAGGTGTAAGACCACAACTAACTAGGTCAAAGCTGTTTGTGCCCACAAGGTGTGCCATTGGCCTCTGGTGCCTGGACCTAAGATTCCGGGACATGAACTTTGTTCTCCCATTTCTCTGATCTTGTCTTAGCCTGTCCTTTACTCCGTGAATAGATTACGTGCCAGCAGTAGGCTAGGGGCTGTGGGGAAGCTAGACAATGGGCACACAGAGCGTGGCCTCAGTGAGTACAGATTCTAGAAGGACTCCTGGTTCATAGCAATGAGTTCCTGCTTTGTGGGGAGAAGAGAGGCTCTTGCGGGAGAGAGTCCAGAGTGGCCCTGTCCCGTGGGAGGGTTTTCAACATGGGGGGCGGACACCATGGTGCAAAGAATGGGAGCTGAACTCAAACCCCTGTCCTAGCACTTGCTGGCTCCGACCTTATTCATTTCTTAACCTCTTGAACCTCCCTTTTGCTCACCTGAAACCCCGTCTTGCCAGGTTGTTAGGTAATGCACGGATGTGTTGGGCACTGAGTGCAACTAGTATCTTTCTCTCCTCATAGGGACTTGGCCCCCAGAGTTGTAAGTTTCAGCCGCCATATGTAGGTTGCCACCAAAGCCCAATCCTAAATGTAAAGCGTAATATGAAAAATCCTCACTGCCCAGTCCACCAGATGGCTGGAGATGGAACTGTGAGTGGGTTCTCTGCAACGTCAGCTCAGAATAATGTAGGCATCTTGTTCATGGGGTTGTGTAACCAAAGAACCTGGTGTAACTTCTTGTAATCAGGGCAAAAGTTCAGAGGCCGTCTGCTGGTCTCACTGCTGTGTCAGTTCAAGACTTGATTCACTCGTCAGGTCTCTGCTCAGTCTAATGGGGCACCACAGTCCCCTTGCAGTTGCCTCACTAGGAAGAGAAAATGCATGGACTCTGCCAGCCTGGAAGGGAAAGGAGCTGTCTTTTCCTTCTTAACTGAGTGACCTTGAGAAAATACTCTGAGCCTCAGTTTTCCCATCTGAGAAGTGGGGTGATGCTTTCCCTGTAAAGTTGTGACGATAATTAGTAATATGTTAAGAGTTAGCACAAGTGAGTGCTCGGATGTGACCAGTGAGGACACACTAATGGGAAGCTGGCTGAACATACTTCGCACCAACTCCGTGCTGACAATCCAGGCCCAATTCCTAGAACACCAGTTTGTTGTCAGGGCACAGGGATAAGGTGCAGACGCTCGCTATTATGGAAACCTTGCTGAAACTAGCCGATCATGCTACGAGCATGAAATTAACCTGACAAATTTTGGACAAATTTTGAGAGCTGTCTCATTACTATACTACTGGTTTTTCATATAGAAAATAACTTGGTAAATCACTGAACTTTCATTACATCCGTTTGTAGAGCTTCAAGTTAGACCACATACTATTTAAAACATATATTGCCTAGTGCTAGTCTAGGCATTATGGGAGATACAACAAAGACTTTGTCCATAAGGAAATTCTAATCTGGTTGGGAAAATAAAGCATAGATTAAATAAATAACAATATATGTGTAGCTATGTATGTGTGTGTGTGTGTTTATAAAATAAAGTATTAATCCTAGGCGATAGGCATTCACAAAAAGTACAGAAGTCTCTAGAATTTTAGCCTTCATGGGGTTAATCTAGACAAGCTACTATGTGTCAGAAAGCAGTCATGTTCTCACTTTGTATCTTCTACAAGGTTGCCCTAAAAATAACACCCTTTGTTTCATTCTCCTGAATGTCACTGTATAGACTATTTGTCCAAATTGTCAACAGCTCTTTGAGCACCTGAAATCAGTAGGCATCGTTCAGGTTTGGGGAGAGTGAAACCATACATGCTGTTACCCCAGGTGCTGTGGAGAGTAAATGAGGTCATGTGTCACTTATCCCAGCACCTGACATGAGGCAAGACCCACCTGACACGTTCCTAACTTATGTTCCTATTCTTTTTTTTTTTTTTAAGATTTTATTTATTTGAGAGAGAGAACATGAGCAGGGGGAGTAGGAGAGAAGCAGACTCCCCATTGAGCAGGGAGCCCAGTGTGGGGCCCAATCCCAGGACCTTAGCCAGAGGCAGATACTTAATTGACTGAGCCACCCAGACATCCTGTTTATATTCTTTTTTTTTTAAGATTTTATTTATTTATTTGACAGAGAGAAAGCCATCACAAGTAGGCAGAGAGGCAGGCAGAGAGAGAGGCGGAAGCAGGCTCCCTGCTGAGCAGAGAGCCCAATGCGGGGCTCCATCCCAAGACCCTGGGATTATGACCTGAGCTGAAGTCAGAGGCTTTAACCCACTGAGCCACCCAGGTGCCCCTTAAATAATTTATTTATGGATATACTCCTAAATATAAAACAGCCCCTAGTGCTGGGTGGAAACTACACATTGCTGGACTGATCTCTAAAGAGACTGAAGCTGTGCCTAGTGTCACAGCAAGACGCATCTGTTTCCCCTCACAGAGTTATTTTTAAATGAATTCTTGCATGTTTGTTTAAAAGCATGTGGTAGTATGTCAAAGGTGGCTTTGCAGTTCTTTAATTGTTATCGAAAACCTCCTATGTTCCCAAATGTGCAAACTTGTCTTATTTTTTGGTGTACGGCATCTAGATAAACTTTATGAGGTCAAGAACAGGTGGTTGGTCCTAATCCTAGCTCTGGCCTCCCAGCTCTGGGCAGCTCTCTGGCCTGATTTCCCTCATCTATAAGTTGAGAAAGGACTATATCACAGAGTTTTCTGAGGATTAAGTGAGTTAATATTTACAAAGCAAATGTTGGGGTGCCTGGCTGGCTCAGTCAGTGGAGCCTGCAACTTTTGATCTTGGGGTTGTGGGTTCGAGTCCCACGTTGGGTGCAGAGATGACTTAAAAATAAAATCTTTAACAACGAAAGTGTTTGTTAAATAACTACCAAAGCTGTGAGCTTCTCATTTATCCCCATTATTTATACACTATATATATAGAGAGAGAGTATTTGCTAGGTAACTATTTGATAATCAAGGGTTAGAGATTATTTTCCTCAGAAAATTGCCTTGACTTGGTTTTATTAGTTACTTCCCTTCTCCATGTTAGTTTTTTTAATAGTGAAACTTTGAATTCATTCTTTGTTTAATGTGGAACTTATTCCAAAGTGTCATGTGACATATGGCCCAAAGTTCTTTTCCTTCTTGTTATTTCTTGTTTATTCTTTTTTTTCCCTTTGAGTTTTTGTTTATTTATTTCTTTGTCAGAGAGAGAGCACAGCAGGGGGAACGGCAAGTAGAGGGAGAGGCAGGCTCCCCACTGGGCAGGGAGCCTGAGGTGGAGCTTGGTCATGACCTGAGCCAAAGACAGATGCTTAACTGACTGAGCCACACAGGCGCCCCTATTCCTCATTTACTCTAAGTTAATTTCTACAAATGAGTTTATTGCTCTGGTGACCAATATCTGGCTTTTCCATTCCTGGCTTAGTCTTACTGTACAATAAGTAATTTTTATGTGTGTGTACCTAATTCTTTTTTTTTTCAAAGATCTTTTATTTATTTATTTGACAGAGATCACAAGTTGGCAGAGAGGCAAGCAGAGAGTGGTGGGGGGGAAGCAGGCTCTCCGCTGAGCAGAGAGGAGCCTGATGCAGGGCTCGACCCCAGGACCCCAGGATCATGACCCGAGCTGAAGGCAGAGGCTTTAACCCACTGAGCCACCCAGGTGCCCCTGTACCTAATTCTTTGACTCTGCTTGGCCACTGCATAACCTCTGGAAATCTTTTTCTTTCCTTTTTTTAAAAGGATTTTTTCAGCTGTAAGAGCCACATTTGCAGAATAGAATTCTTATTTCTTGTTTGAGTTTTCTTTCTCACATAGTTACTACAAGGACTTTGAATGTCCTAGTAAAATGGGTGTAATGATTGTGTTTTTAATAATATATTACTCGTTTTTAATAATAATTACTCATTTGTTTTTTGGATGTCAGGATATATACGTACATATATAAAATTTTCAATAATCCCCAGCTATTGATTTTTTTCTTTCAGATGCAAATATGAAAACTGTTTTAATTTTGTATACTTCAAACCTCTCTCTTTTTTTTTTTTTTTAAGATTTGATTTATTTATTTGACAGAGAGAAAGAGATCACAAGTAGGCAGAGAGGCAGGCAGAGAGACAGGGGAAAGTAGGCTCCCTGCCAAGCAGAGAGCCCAATGTGGGGCTCGATCCCAGACCCTGAGATCA
Source organism: Taxidea taxus jeffersonii (assembly GCA_003697995.1). NCBI lineage: Eukaryota > Metazoa > Chordata > Mammalia > Carnivora > Mustelidae > Taxidea > Taxidea taxus. Next base: position 14,034 of record RCUC01163748.1, on the reverse strand, counting down.
TGACCTGAGCTGAAGGCAGAGGCTTAACCCACTGAGCCACCCAGGTGCCCCACAAAACTCTCTTTAAAGACTCTTTTTTGAGGATAACATCTAAGATATCTTTACTTTTCTCCTCCATTTCCAGGCCCCTGAGGTTTATGGGATCACAGACCAAGAGAGTCCTACTGACTCCCCTGATGCATTCGGCTCGCCCTTTCCGGGTTTCCAACCACGACAGAAGCAGCCGGCGAGGGGTGATGGCCAACAGTCTGAAGGAACTTCTCAGCAAGGTGCAAGGAGGCACAGTGCCTCCCCACCGCTCACAGGAGGGCCCCTGACCACACACGGGGCTCTGGTCTTGGGTACTAAGTCAGTGCAGAGACAGAAATGTCATGGCCTCAGAGATCCTAAGGGGAGAAGAAAAGAATGAAAAGGAACATTAGCGCTCCTCTGGACCATAAAAGATTTAGCTTCAGAAACAAAGGCCTTAAAACTGATAATGTAGCCTGACTTTGTTGACAAGGGAGAATACAGGGAAACAGCGGGCTTTGGAAATCTGTTTTTGGTTATAAGTCCCAGGGAAGAATAGTCTTTAATCTAAAACAGTGTCCTAGATCACCAAATAAGGAAGAATCCGGAGTCTGTGGAGTTGGGTTATGGAGGCATAACCCAGACAAAGACACCCATGGAAATAAATGAGCGTCCCACATGCAGACCTTATAGCAAGAGAGATGGCTCTCTATTGTATTGCTGCCTCATTCATTTTATTTGTCAAAATCAGTAATTATAGACACTGTATGACTTAATGTCTTCATTTGTCTCATGTCATTGAAATCTCTGAAAAAGATCCATTAGAAACCTGAAATTCTGGCAATTCACAGACCTGTACCCCTGGGGCTAATAATACATTATATGTTAATTAAAAAAAAAAAAAAAACCTGAAATTCTCTTTTTCCAAGCAAAGACTAAGTCCTATACCCCAGTTAAGATAGATCTTTACCATTGAAATTTTAGCAAGATCAGACAGGACTTTGGAAACTATAATTTAAAGAGTGGCCGTGAGGGCTCAAAACGGAATCTCCTGCTTTCTTCCATGTCTCTGATGCATTGCCAGTGCAGACCCTGGAAGCCTTGGTTATCACCAGTGGACTGGTCTCTTTGGTACTGGAGGAAGATGGGACCGTGGTGGATACAGAAGAGTTCTTTCAGACCTTAGAAGACAACACGCATTTCATGATCTTGGAGAAAGGGCAGAAGTGGACACCGGTAAGTAAAATGCTTATCTGAACAGCTACTGGGTAGACTTTTTACCCACAAAACGCGTTCCCTGGTTTGGTGTTGACTTGCCCTCTTTCTAAATATACACATTGTTTCCCCTAATAACCAGATCTGCGACCCTCAACTCGTTGCTTCAAAGTATTTCTAGGAAATTTAGCATCTTAGTGAGCCTGAGCTATATGATTTAAAGCAAATCATCTTTTAAAATTTAAGTTAAATTAATTAAATATAGTGTATTATTAGTTTCAGAGGCAGAGTTCAGTGATTTATCAGTTGTATATAATACCCAGTACTCATTACATCACATGCCCTTCTTAATGCCCATCACCCAGTTACCCCTTCCCCTCCAGCAACCCTCAGTTTGTTTCCTATGATTAAGAGTCTCTTAGGATTTGTCTCCCTCGCTGATTTTGTCTTATTTTTCCCTCCCTTCTCCTATGATCCTCTGTTTTGTTTCTTAAATTCCACATATGAATGAGATCATATGATAATTGTCTTTCTCTGACTGACTTATTTTGCTCAGCCTAATACCCTCTAGTTCCATCCACATCATTGCAAATGACAAGATTTCATTTTTGATGGCTGCATAGTATGCCACTATATCTCTAGCACATCTTCTTTATTCATTCATCTGTTGATGGATACCTGGGCTCTTTCCATAGTTTGGCTCTTGTGGACATTGGGGTGAGGTGCCCCTTCTGATGACTACATTTGTATCTTTGGGGTAAATACCCAGTAGTGCAATTGCTGGGTTGCAGGGTAGCTCTATTTTCAACTTTTTTTTTTTTTTAAGATTTTATTTATTTGACAGACAGAAATCACACAAGTAGGCAGAGAGGCAGGCAGAGAGGCAGGCAGAGAGGGGAGGGGCCCGATGCGGGACTCGATCCCAGGACTCTGGGATCATGACCTGAGCCAAAGGCAGTGGCTTAACCCACTGAGCCACCCAGGCATCCCTATTTTCAACTTTTTGAGGAACCTCCATACTGTTCTCCAGAGTGGCTGCACCAGCTTTAAAGCAAATAATTCTGAGGAACAGGTTTAGGCCAATAAGTAGCTACAGATCCTGTTAAAGTACACAGATGTGACCCAGTGACCATTCCTTTAGCCAATGCAGTTGAGTAGGGATGTGTGTGTGTGTGTGTGTGTGTGAATGTATGGTGAGTTAGAAAGGTAAAAAAGCTGAATAAAGGTTTCCATATCCAGGAAAACTACAGATTATATCTCTCTTGGATCCTACTATAAAACACCCAAAAGTGTAAAGCAAAATATTAAAGCATATTTTATATGCTTACTGACCTTCAACAAAGGAAAATCCTCAGAGGCCAAAACTTTTATGGTAGCCAGAATCTAGAGAAGCAGCTTACCTGCGAGCATCTCACCTGTGCCCATCCACTCGCTGCAGTGACTGAGGGCTACAGTCTTGACAGGTGCTGGCAGGACAGGAGACAAAGCTTTGGGCTGACACAGTGTAAGGGGCCAGATTAGAGATGCCCACATAAAGCAGAGAATCTGAGTCTCTCCTAAGAATCCATGGACACAAGCTGCCCTCATGAAGTTTTAAGGACTCTTGATTCCAAAAACACCCAAGCTGAGAGTTTAGTTTCCAGAGCCCTGGGGAGGGAAGCATCAATAAAAGGAGTATGTTCATTGAGTTTTCTTTGCTCATCTGGTCCCTCCATCCAGCCCCAGAGTCCCGGGGTTGATTGGGTTCCCATGTAACCAGTAGGAGCAAATAGGCTCAGAATGAGCATTGATCTGGGTATCAGAGAGTTTCCATTCCTAAAATTCCAACAAATGTGAGCTCACAGTCAAATCATAGAATGTAAGGACTTAAGGCAGTTATGTGAGAGTAAGCAGAAATAATGAAGTCAGACCGCCAAAGACCTCAGATGTTGAAATCATCAGACAGAGTATAAAATAAGTGTATTTTGGGCTCCTGGGTAGCTCAGTCAGTTAAGCATCTGCCTTTGGCTCTGGTTGTGATCCCAAAGCCCTGTGATTAAGTCCTGTGTCAGACTCCTGCTCAGCAGGGAGCCTGTTCCTCCCTCTCCCTCTACTTGCTGCTCCCCCTGCTTGTACACGCTCCCCTCTCTCTCTCTGTCAAATAAATAAAATATAAATAAATAAATAAATAAAATAAGTGTATTTAAAACATCCAAAGCTAATCAAAAGTAAGAAGGAACAAGAGGTAATCAGGACTAGGTAGACTTGAAAGACTCAAATAGAATTTCTGGAAATGCAATTAAAGTCAGTGGAGACAGGCAGCACTGAAGAGACCACTTAAGAAGGTTCTGTGATACAGCACAAGAAGGTAGAGGTGAAAACCACTAAGGAAGTTGGAGACAGGACTGAGAAGTTCTCAGAGATGTTTGACATCCTTAGGGTATATTTTTTTAATAAGACAATGCATAAATCACTTTTTTAAAAAAGATTTTTATTTATTTATTTGACAGACAGAGATCACAATAGGCAGAGAGGCAGGCAGAGAAAGAAGGAGGGGAAGCAGGCTCCTCGCTGAGCAGAGAGCCTGATGTGGGGCTCGATCCTAGGACCCTGAGATCATGACCTGAGCTCAAGGCAGAGGCATAACCCACTGAGCCACCCAGGCGCCCCCATAAATCACTTTTCAAATGATAAATTTCATTAAGAATTTTGTTCATCAAAAGATACTATAAAGTATGTAAAACAATAAGCCCCAAGTGGGCAGAAGGTGTTTAGACATAATCCAACAAAGGATTAGTATTTGATAAATTTAGGAATGTCCCAAAAATCAGTTATGGAAACAATGGGCAGTCTGATAGAAAAATGGGCAAGAAACAGGGACTGGTATCTGCAGAATGGATAATAAAATCTAGGGAAAAAATCTTCAACCTCATTGGTGATTAAGAAAACATAAGTTAAGACCATAATAGGATATTGTTTTACACCATTAGATTTGGTATTCTGAGGCTTTTTCATTTTTTAAAGCTATGGAGCAATGAACCCTTTCCACTCCCACCAGCGGCTGTCTAAAATGGTGGGGGGACGCCTGGGTGGCTCAGTTGGTTGAGTGGCTGCCTTCAGCTCAGGTCATGATCCCAGCATCCTGGGATCGAGTCCCGCATCGGGCTCCTTGCTCGGCAGGGAGCCTGCTTCTCCCTCTGCCTCTGCCTGCCACTCTGTCTGCCTGTGCTCACTCCTGTGCTCTCTCTCTATCTGAAAAATAAATAAATTTAAAAAATAATAATAAAATAAAATGGTGGGCCTTTATCCCATAGAACTGAAGCACCACCTACAACCCTGGCAGTCCTCTCCTAGACATATACCCCGCCTGCAGACCCCCGGCCACGGGCTTCTATGTCAGTGCACAAAAATTAATACTCTTCATTGAATGGAATAGTCTTCAGCTGTGACAATGCGGGATGTACAGCTCCAGGCATCTTGATAGATAAATCTCATCACCCCTGTTCACTGAAAATATCAGAATAATCCATTAAGCAAGGGATCTTCAAGTTTTTTTTAACCTCAGGACCCCTTTACACTCTTCAGAATGTATGATGATCCCCAATAGCTTTCGTTTATGTGGATTTCAGTAGAACTGGAGATCTCCATCAAGCAGAGGTTCTCATCGGGGGGGCAGTCTTGCCCCTTGAGAGGCATTTGGTAGTATCCAAAGACATTTTTGTGGACACAACTGGGGTGGGAGGGTTACTGCAGGATTGGAAGAGCATAGGGTGAATTAGACAAATCTTTTATTTTAAAGATTTTATTTATTTATTTGACAGACAGAGATCACAAGTAGGCAGAGAGGCAGGCAGAGAGAGAGAGGAGGAAGCAGGCTCCCTGTTGAGCAGAGAGCCCAATGCAGGGCTCGATCCTAGGACCCTGGGATCATGACCTGAGCCGAAGGCAGAGGCTTTAACCCACTGAGCCACCCAGGCACCTCTAGACAAATCTTTTAAAAGGCCATCTTGGGCCTTTTCGTTGGAGAAAGATGTTGTGGGCAGAGTAACGGCCTCCTGAGATGCCCACAGCCTAACCCCTAGAGTCCGTGAAGGTGTTACTTTACTTGGCAAATGGACTTAGCAGGTGTGGATAAGTTAAGGCTCTTGAGCTGGGGAGATGGGCCTGGGTAACCTGGGGACCAGTGTCATCACGGGGTCCTTACAGAGGGATAGACGCAGGGAAAGAGGAAGGGAGGGGTGAGCAGCCAAGGAACAAGGGCACATCCAGAACCTGGAGAAGGCGAGGGGGCCTCTGTCTCCTCTGGAAGCTTCCAGAAGGAACAGCCCTGCCAGCTCACTGGACTGCTGACCTCCACATTGTTCTGGTCTAAGGCTCGGTTGTTTCAAGCCACTGAATTTGTGGTCATTTGTTAACAAGAGCAACAGGAAACTAGCTCAGAAGGGAAGGATGGTTTTTCTGTTAGTTTTTATAACAGACACTGGGGGAGTGGGCCCTCAGCTTGGGTGGGTGCCAGGAGACTGAGCGTGCAAATAATCCTGTGGGGTTGTATGTTCAAGGTGGCAGGAGGCCTTGCAGCTCCCAACAGACTGCTTGACAAGTGACTTGGGATCCATGTCTAACCCTTTCAGCCTTCTTCCCTCTAGTGGAAATGGGTACCTCCAAGCTGATTATAAAAGCCTACCCACCTCGTAGGTGGGTATTTTTTTTTTTTTTTTTTTTTCAAATCAGTGAAGCCAATTGTACTTAACTCCAACGAGAACGACCCCCCAAGAAATAGCCACCAGGGGTCGCCCATCTTCAGTCTGAGCCTGTGGAGGCCTGGGAGGGAGCTGAAGGACCAGGGCACCTGGTGATCCTTTCTTCTTCCTTAGCCAGCAGATCAGAGACATCCTTGTCACCGTGGAGCTTGTGAGGGCTTGATTTTTATTTAAGGCCAAAACTTAATGAAGGCTTTTAGGGGGAATAAGATACAAACTTCTGTATATCAGAAAGGAACATGAAGCAGTGAGAAAGAACAGTGGCCGGATTTTAGGTAAAACCCTCCTTTTCATTCTATAATTTTTTTTAAGACTTTATTTATTTATTTGACAGAGAGTGAGCACAAGAGGGGGCAGCAGCAGGCAGAGGCAGAGGGAGAAATAGATTCCCAAATGAGCAAGGAGCCCCATGTGGGACTCGATCCCAGGACCCCAGGATCATGACCTGAGCTGAAGGCAGATGCTTAATCCACTGAGCCACCTGTACGCCCCTCATTCTATAATCTTAACTTTTAAAAAATATGTTTCCTAGGAGTGCCTGGGTAGCTCAGTTAGTTAAGAGTCCCACTCTTAATCTCAGCTCAGGTCTTAATCTAGGGGTCATGAGTTCAAGTCCCCATTGGGCCCCACACTACTTAAGAAATATAATAATAATAATGTTTCCTAAATGTTGGACAGTTAATACCCCCTAAAGAGGCAGCTGGACCCCTTGTGCATTAAACAACTTGTTGTATATGTCCTGTGTGGGAGGAGAGAAGAGTAGTTCCACCAAGAAGGGTTTGGGTACTTCCGGGAAATTTACCTTCACCTAGAGTCGTTGTTGTCATTGGTGAATTTAACATTTCTAGCCTCAACTCCTCCCAACCCCCAAGGTTCCTGAGATGTAGTAACCAGATTGATTATATACTTTTTAAAAATATATATATATTTTTTTTAATTTTTTAAATTTATTTTATTTTTTAAATTATTTTTTTAAAGATTTTATTTATTTATTTTACAGACAGAGATCACAAGTAGGCAGAGAGGCAGGCAGAGAGTTCGGGGGAGCGGGAAGCAGGCTCCCCACTGAGCAGAAAGCCCGATGCAGGGCTCGATCCCAGGACCCTGGGATCATGACCTGAGTCGAAAGCAGAGGCTTTAACCCACTGAGCCACCCAGGTGCTCCTGATTATGTACTTTTAAATCCTGGATCCTGCAGGATCCCTGCGTGGAGCCAGCCCTAGGGAGAGTCCCCCCTGGCACAGCATCGATCCATTCTTGCTGTTTGCAAAGCTTTCGGTGGGGAAGACGTTCCAGGGCTCTTTGTAAACCTGGGGACTAACAGCGGTCTCTGGCTTTCTCCCCGACCTGAAGGGTCTACTGATGTTTCACGAGGTCCTCCATGGCAATTGGAACCAGACAGCTTTCTTTGTCCCCAGGAGGTCCGCATTCATCCCAGACAGTGACTAGAAAGCAGAGGCAGACCTGGGAAGTTCTCGCCCTGCCCCTTGCTTAATTTATTTTAAGATTTTATTTATTTGTTTGACAGAGAGAGACACAGCGAGAGAGGGAACACAAGCAGAAGGAGTGGGAGGGAGAAGCAGGTTTCCTCCCGAGCAAGGAGGCTGATGTGGGGCTCCATCCCAGGACCCCGGGATCATGACCTGAGCCGAAGGCAGGCGCTTCACAGACTGAGCTCCCCAGATGCCATGCCCTTTGCTTTAGTCACTTGATTCTAAAGCTTCCTGCCTCGCAGCGTCTTGTGAAATGTAAATAACCATCCTCTCCTCTTTGAGCAGACCGTGCTGTACTCATGGGATCGTCCCCATCGATCCAGTCACCACGGGTGACCCTAAGGGACCAGGCTGCGTGTGCTCAGTACCTCATGTCAATAGCGCAGTCATCCTACAGTCCGGGCCCCGGAGCCAAACCACACTGACCCTGAGTCCCTAAACTGTGAAAGAAGCTTAGGGAAGGATCGTTTTTTACGGATTAGGACACCGGAGCAGTGGGAGCATATTGATCTGCCAGAAACATGCCTCAAGTAATTAGCAGCTCAGTCATGAACAGATTTGAAGCCAGCAGAGTCAAGACAGGCAAAAACCTAGAATTATGGGGTGCGCACGTCACAGCTGGCAATGTTCCTGAAGTCCCTCCCTCCCTCCTTGGTTCTAGGGTGGCAACTATGTCTCAGCTCGCCAGCAGCCAAAGAAAGCGGGGATAGCAAGGGTCACCTTCGACTTGTACAAGCTGAACCCCAAGGATGTCATTGGCTGCCTCAACGTGAAGGCCACTATGTATGAGATGTACTCGGTGTCCTACGACATCCGGTGTACAGGAGTCAAGGCCCTGCTGAGGTAACACTTCGGGGGGCGGCTAGGGGTCTGGGAGCTGCATGAGCGCTGCCTGGGGGGGGGGGGGGGGGGGGCGGTGGAGAGACCCGTCCCCAGCTCGACGCTCTGCCCTGCCGTGCCCAGCCCCATGGAGGCCCTGACCTGACCTTCACTAATTCATGTTGCCTTCTGGTAGTTTATGCCACAGACTTAAATCAGGGGACAGAAAGTCTTGAGCCAAAATATTTTTTTTTGTCCTCTGGAGACCACTAAATACAACATGGAAACAGAAACTAAATAAGTATAGAGAAGAACCAAATGTCTTTAAAAATCGAGGGGTCTGTCTAAACACATTCTGTGTATTCCCTAGGAACGCTCTGTGGTTGTGACTAGACGGCCCATCCCCCCAAGCCCTGACCGGAGGGCCCCTTGCTGTCCCTCCCAGCCTTGCCTCTGAGCACCTGGCTGTGGGACCTTTAACACATGGCTTAACCTCTCTGAGCCTCAGTTCTAACGTCTTTAAAATGACAAGGCTGCTTCCAAGTTCTTTATGCTTGCATTGGCTCTAAACACACCTCCTTCTGCCTTCTAGTAAAGTCGATTGATCCTGTAAATTCCTAATTCCTGTGGAGGGATGGATGGAGGGGAGAAACTGACAGTGGCAGAAGGTCTTTGAAGCTGGTCTAAAAAGTCCCCGCACAGCCCCTCGGGGCAGGGGCTCCTGCTTTTCCAGGGCACAGGCTCCTTCTCTTCACAGGCTCTGTCATCCCTGAGCCCTAGTACAAGGCAGGAAATGTTCTGGAAATGAAGCTCGTCTCCCCTGATGAGCACAGAATTGGCTCCCGCAGTGGCTTCTGGGTGGCCTCTGTTTCCCACTCAGACCCATCAGGGCCAACCCCCAGACAACTGTCGCTGTCCCTGTATTGAAACCTGGACTCCCAGGAGAGCTTCCTCCTCCCTCCTGAGATGGGAGAAACGAGCTTGATTGTTAGATTTTTCTAAAGTGAGACAGGAGAGTCAATACCAACTTAGAAAAGTATAATGAGAAAAGTAAACCTCACCCCAAATCCTGCCTCAGCAAAATCTTTCTTGAGACCCCTTCTTATCCCTAATTCTTACCATCTGAGATCGGATGGCCCAAGGAGCCACAGAAGTCATCAAGGTCCCCACATTGAAAGCATCACACCAGAGTCCTGTCATGGGACCCCAGGGGCCAGGGGTCTCCTGATCAGCGTGGCTGACGCCCAGGCCTTGGGAAATGACAGACCTTTAAAAGTGGAAGGAGGGGGATGCCTGGGTGGCTCAGTTGATTGAGCGGCTGCCTTCGGCTCAGGTCATGATCCCAGCGTCCTGGGATCGAGTCCCGCATCGGGCTCCTTGCTCGGCAGGGAGCCTGCTTCTCCCTCTGCCTCTGCCTGCCACTCTGTCTGCCTGTGCTCTCTCTCTCTCTCTCTCTCTCTCTAACAAATAAATAAATAAAATCTTTAAAAAAGAAAAAAGTGGAAGGAGGGGCACCTGGGTAGCTCAGTGGGTTAAAGCCTCTGCCTTCGGCTCAGGTCATGATCCCAGGGTCCTGGGATGGAGCCCCGCATCCAGCTCTCTGCTCGGCAGGGAGCCTGCTTCCCTTCCTCTCTCTCTGCCTGCCTCTCTGCCTACTCGTGATCTTTGTCTGTCAAATAAGTAAAGAAAATCTTTAAAAAAATAAAATGAAATAAATAATCAAACGAAGGAAATCAAGACTCGGTAGAGAATAAGAATTTGAGCCACTTTTTTAGTGTGGAATAATAGGGAGGCCAGGCTCAGCCTTAGGGCTTAGGTGCCAGAACAGGGTCCAGGTGGGGTGTCCCAGCTCCCCTAAGCAATCTGGGTCACAGGGTCACTCTCCTCCAGCCTGGCTTCTCCTTTCACACCTGACTTGCCTGATTTTAATAACAAGCCCCCCACACCCACCCGAGGTGGCCAGAGTAAGCAAGTAGCCAAAGGACAAGACACATCGTGTGCCTTCCCTGTGCTTCCTAATTACTGCACAACAGGCCACGTTTGGAAGTGGCTAGAGGAAAAGGTGGTCCCAGGCCTCCTGCGTCAGCATCTGCCCGTTAACCAGCCCATTAACCAGCCCATTAACCAGATTTAGGGGTGGTTCCCTAAAGCACCCACACGTGAGCAGGGTCTGCTCTGAGCCCATGTTTGGAAGGTGGTGAGGATTCCCGCGCGTCTGCCCCTGGCTGGCCCAGAACGCCCAGCCTAATGTGCCCCCTTGTCCCCTTTGTTGCAGGAGCCTGCTGCGACTCGTGTCCCACGCTGCCCAGGTGACTGGACAGCTGCTCATCTACACCGGCTCGTACATGCTTCAGCTACTGGGTGACACAGAAGGGCAGGCTCCTCGCAGGTCACACTCCAGACGGGGGTTCACGTGTGGTTAGGGAGGCCAGCTGTAAGGACCCAGCCGGCTCTTGACCCAAACATTCCCTCTAGAATGATGATTTTGAAGACGCTTCTGTTCTAAACCACACACACTTGGACCCGCGGGCATCTGTGCTCGGGAGTGGCACCCGGGGGAAAGAAGGAGCTGACGGCCCATGAGATGGGGGCTGCCCAGCGGGATGTCCCGAAGGCAGGAGAGGTGGAGGGGCCTTGGAGGGTGAGCAATACAAACAGGCATTGGGGCCTTTCAGCTCCTCTCTTCCTGCAATAAACCAATCCCAAGAGCTACTTTTCATATGGGTAATGCCTCCTTGTGCCTCTTTCGTGTTCCAAACAAGCGAAACTTCTATATATAAGCAAAACTCAGCCAGAAGTTCTCTGCTAACAGATATAATCACTTTTAAGTCTTTGTTAAACTAATGGGCTTGATCCCAGGACCCTGAGATCATGACCTGAGCCGAAGACAGACACTTAACTGACTGAGCCACCCAGACATCCCCGTGTTTTGTTTTGATTTGTTTTTTTAAGTTATAGGTCCTGAATGAGCCCAAAGGGACCCAAAATCTTAAGAACCTGAAGTTCTAGAGGTCTTCAAGCCATACTTATAGCTTAAAAAAAAAAAAACACACAAAACTACTTGAAACCCAGACCTGATGATACATGGCACTAGTGACTACGTCTTTGGTTCCTAATGTCACCAGGGTTATCAGGAGAGACCCCTGACCCAGGTGGCTGGGAGCCAAGGGGGTGGCTCTCACTGCAGGCACTGCTGGGGACAGGCCCTCAAGTGAGGTAGACAGGAGCCTGTACTCCTCGCTCTTGGTCCTGCTTCCCTCTGAGTGGCATCCTCTTAGGGGGCCCTCCCCGCATGAAAGGGAGATGCCAGCCCCCCCTGGGCAGGAAATCCTGGGGCTACGTGTTCTCCGGGATCCAGGGGCGAGGGTGTGTCATATGGGGCCACACACCGGGTTCAGCAGGCAGAGAAGGATAAGCCCAACCACACAGATGGGGTCGGGGCAACATCACTCCCCAGAGGAAATGGGGGGTGCCACTACTAGAATAAGGGGGAACACGATTTGTCTCCTAAGATGCTAGGAGACAACTGTTTTCCTACTCAGATTTGTGATTTTCTTCCTAGGAAACATTACCCTGGAGGCCTTTCTCCTTTCCTGGCCCACAGTTTAGTGAGAAGAAAGCTCAGCAAAGAATGTCCTCCATGGTTTCTGTGGCTCCTGCCCCCAGCCCAGCCTTTTCCCAGGGGTCTCTGCCTTGCTGCCCTTGACACACAGTCCAGAGATCCTCCCACATTCCCAGTGGGCAGGTCTGCTCTGTCCCGGGGTCTCTCCAGCCCTGAGTTGCCCACTTGGAAAGGCTTTCCCTGGCATGGAAATGAGGAATGGCAGCGTTCCTCAAAACACAACCTCTGCTTATAGCATCGTGGCAAAGGAGGCACTTGGAGCACCCCCTGCCCCCTTCTGTTTCGTTCTCCTTCTAGAATAGGATGCTGCAGGGACATAGAGGCTGTTTCGCAGGGAAGGCTCAGAAACAGTGTCTGTGAGGGCCCATAAAAGCCTCCTGGTAGAAGGTTTCCTATATAAGGAGCTCTGCTGAGAAGCCTGCCCTCTGTGGGCTGGGGCTGCGGGCTGGGGCTGGGCCGGGTGCTCCCGGAGGAAGGAGAAGGCCCCAGAAACTGCTCACATCTCACTCCCTAAGCCGCCTCACCAGCACCTTCAGAGGAGCGGCGCACTGGCCCTGCCTCTCCCGGACTGAGGGCTTGCGTCACTTCCCCAGGATTCTGCAGTCCTGGAGAGAGACTGCCTGGCTTCCAAAAAAGGAATTTTCCCTGATGTGTCTGATCCTGTTGACTCAGCGGGCGCCCTCCCTCCGTGTGTCCTTTTCCTCACCGTGTCCACAGGGCACCCTGGCCTGTTTTGGGGGTAGGGGAGTTAAGCAAAAGGATGATGGGGAAATGCCGCTTCATCATCAAAAAAGGGGATCCATTCGGAAGGACTACTTAGAGCCTGGGGGCTTCTCTTCCCCTGATGCTGTGTGGTCTTTACTGGGACGGCCTGGGTTGGAGCAGCCCTGACAGCTCTCAGGGAAGGCTAAACCCAGGCCTCAGGGTTGGGTCCTCTAGGCTGTAATACTCAAGGCCTGCAGAGAGGGGAGGCAAAGGCTGATTTTGAAAACATCAAAGGCTCCCGAGGGCCCCTTATGGGCTTTTGATGGGAGGGAACTAGCAGAATTAAAACCTGCTTCATGTCTGTGCAGGGTCCCAACAGGTGCGCCTCCCTCTCGTCCCCGGTTTGAGTTAGGCGGCACACATTCCTAACGTGACCCTTTCTTGTTCTAATCTTAGTATCTCCACGCCCCACATTTAGTCCACTGGCTGGGAGAAAAGGTCCCCGTGGCTGCTCCCTGGAGCTCCCCAAAGTGTAGACCTTGCAGAGAAAGAGCAAAATATAAGGTTTGAGATGTCACCACTTACGAAGTCACTGGCTGAAGCTGCTCCAGTGGCATGTGTCCCTCGCAAGGGCTCAGGGTCTCTCCTTATGTCCTTGATTTACGGACTTCTAGAAGCAAAATTCAGAAAATGGGAAATCACGCCTAGGCGCTCCGAGTCTGTGACCTCCCATTTCGGTGTGCACCCCAATGTTTATTAGTGTGCCCCCTTTCTCAGTCACATATACACAGCTCCACGCCCCACACGTCCTGCCGTCTCCACTAGGTGACCGAGCCTGGCATGGACTGAGCGTCAGCCTGGCCAAAGACAGATTCTGGTTAGGATCACCCGGCTACGAGCAGACCACAGAGTCACAGGACTCTGCATCTGTACAATGAAGGTTAAAATGAGGTGGTCCAGGAATTCCATTCCCAGACAGGTGTTCTCGGCATGGGTTTAAACAATGTTAACTGGGGCACCTGGGTGGCTCAGTGGGTTGAACCTCTGCCTTTGACTCAGGTCATGATTTCAGGGTCTTGGGATCGAGCCCCGCATCAGGTTCTCTGCGTAGCGGTGAGCCTGCTTCCCCCCCCGCCCCCGTCAAATAAATAAAATCTTTTTAAAAATAAAATAAAATAAAAAATGTTAACAGAGTGCCTTCTGTCAGCCTGGCACTTTCCAATTCCCCACATTTCTACTTTTCTGCCCAGAACCCCCCACCGTGGGAAAGTGTCTGTTGCCTGCTGGCCCCGGGACCCCAAGTCAGGGACACTGCCTTAGGCTTTGTCAGACAAGGATCTTAAAACCAGAATCAGGGGGCATCTGGGTGGATCAGTGGGTTAAAGCCTCTGCCTTCGGCTCAGGTCGTGATCTCAGGGTCCTGGGATCGAGC